>BQNB010013063.1:0-77928 GCA_026074375.1 Tanacetum coccineum | reverse complement strand
GTGACAATTGTCCATATTATGCTTTTTCAGAATTTCTAAAGCGTACTTGGCCTGATTGATAAAAATACCTTTTGGGGACTGGTAGATCTGAAGTCCTAAAAAGAATTGGCCTGATTGATAAAAATACCTTTTGGGGACTGGTGGATCTGAAGTCCTAAAAAGAATTTCATCTCCCCCATTAAGGACATTTCAAATCTACTGTGCATTAACTTTTCAAATCTTTTTGAATATTTAGGGTTTGTAGACCCAAAAATTATGTCATCAACATAAATCTGCACTAGTAGAATATCCTCCCCGTATTTTATCTTGAATAAAGTTGGGTCAATTGTACCTTTAGTAAAGCCTTTGGACATCAGGAAGGTTGATAGTTCATCGTACCAGGCTCTTGGAGCTTGCTTTAATCCATACAAAGCTTTCCTTAGAAGGTAGACTTTTTCTGGATGATCTGGATCAACAAACCCTTCTGGCTGAGCAACATAAACCTCCTCCTTCAGTGGACCATTAAGAAATGCCATTTTTACGTCCATCTGATAGATTGGAAAGGACTTGTGTGCTGCGTGGGCAACGAAAATCCGAACTGCTTCCAAGCGAGCAACTGGTGCAAATGATTCTTCAAAATCAACACCTTCTTCCTGAGCATAACCTTTAGCTACAAGTCGCGCTTTGTTGCGAATTACAGTCTGATCTTCATCCTTTTTGTTCTTCCATAACCACTTTAGCTTAATAACCATCTTGCCAAATGGTTTGTTCATCCTGCATTGCTTCAATCCATGCAGAATCAGTCATTGCCTCCTTAATGTTCTTCGGTTCAACAATACTCACCGTGAGCGCGAACATACACATTTCAGGATCTGTGGCAAGCTGTCGTCTTGTTTGAACTGGCATGGTTGGATTTCCACGAACTTGTTCTAATGGATGATCTCTGGTCCATCGGTAATCATGACTTTGTGGTTGAAATGAATGCACATCGGTATTATCAATGTTGCGTGAGGAAGACTCACCAATTTCTTGTACCCGTGTACAAAAAGGATTGATAAATTCATCTTCTTGAAATGATGCATTCGGTGCTTGATCATTGTTGTTTTCCTCAGCGAGTGAGGAAGACTCACCAATTTCTTGTACCCGTGTACAAAAAGGATTGATAAATTCAGCTTCTTGGTAATTGAAGGGGGGGGGCATTCGAAGTTGATCATTGTTGTTTTCCTCAGCAAGACCGTGTGTTGGATTGTAATAATCTTCAAGTAAAGGACTGAAGAGAAATTCTAACCCTTGTTGTGACGAATCTGTCTTTTCTGCTGTAGGAACAACATTTTGTCTTGGGGGCACGGGGTCAGAGTTGTCATAGTCTGACGCCTTTTGTCCTTGAGGAACGAGGCCTGAAGAGACATTTTCAACAGACATCTCTTGTCGTTGTGGTGCGAGGTCTGAACTGTTGTGATCAGACATCATTGCCATGAAGACCGAGGCTTGATCTGCTGCGATCAAACGTCTTTTGAACATTGAGGAACGGGGCCTGAAGTGTTATTTTCAGCAGACACCATTTGACATTGACGACCGAGGCTTGAACTGCTGTGTTCAAACGTCATTATGAAGATTTCATCTTTTGTGAAACCATTCTGGCACTGGTTTCTTAGATATCAGTAATTTCAGCAACCACACTCTTAGATTTTCCTGCTTTTCATTGTATAGTGCATCTGCATTTAGGTCAATTCGTTGTTGCTTTTGACCATTGAATGACGTACCTGCACTTAAACCCAGAGTTTGTTTGCATGCATGAATATGAGGGATATCTACTATTGAAACATGCGTGGGTTCACTGTCAACCTTGCCCGTGCAAGAGTTGAGTAACTTTCCTGTGGGAATCCACCTAAGACGAACATTACTAAAGATTCTACCCGTTGGTTTCCACCTAAGACAAGATCTAGGATTCATTGTTTTCTCAGGGACAGTGGTAGTCTTTTTGTTTGAGAACCTATGTCCTGTGGGGATCTGTCTTTCTGGTTTCTTAGATGCACTTGACTTTTCTACGGGCATATATCTCTTTGTTGTCTTATGGGATTTTGCATCCTTATTCTGTGCAGAGGCACGAGGATTTAACCTTGAGAGGTATTCTAAGACACATTCATCATGATTTGCAGTGTATAGGCACTTTTTGCATGTAGGACATTGCAAGTCATTGAACTTCAAGAAAGGCTTTTGTTTCCTATGTTCTCCTAAGTGAACATCTTTGTTTGAAACCCGACTACTCATTGATGCTTGCCAATTCCTAGGTTTTGGTTTGCAACCATTAGCAGTGTTGGGTAATCTAGCAGGATCAATCATACTAGGTTTTCCATTCACTTCTTTGTCTTTCTGAAGTTGTGCACTTTTCTTAGCTTTCTCTAGGTAGTAGTTATGAACCATGTCATTTGAGCCTACAAATTCTTTAGGTGACTGAAATGACACATGCTTTGGGTTATTCCTAGAGGGGCCAGGTGCAATCACATTGGTGTTTCGAACTGCTTGTTTTCTAATCTGAGGCAAATTCTGTTGAGTGACTTGTTTAAACAAACCATCCGACACATTAGTTTTATTAACCGACTGTTTCGTTTGAAAACTTCTCATTTCAGGAGAATTTGAAAAAGGAGTCGGTTTTCCTAAAACTGATGGTTTTGGAATTCGTTGAGCATTTGGTTGTCGAACAACAGATGGTTTATCAAACTGAGTTTCCACAGACTTTCCCTTGCAGTTCTCGATGAGTTTCTTCAACTCACTTATTGCTATGTTCTTGTCTTGCATTTGAGCTTTCAAATCCTGTATTTCATGATATTGTTCACGTTCTTTTCGAAATACATTTGATCCGTTTTCTTTGCAAACTGAGTTGTTTTTCATTTGTTCTTTACATTGTTGTAAAGCAAGTTCAAGAGAAATCGAGTGTTTTTCAAGTTTAGAAAAACTTTTTAACAAATTATTATGAACTTCTTTGTTAACAGATTCAGTTTGTTTCGAAAGCTTTTGTGCAAGACATTCACATTCTTTGACTTTATGAAGATACAAGCATTGTAATTCAGCATAAGCATTTAAATCAGACAGAGAATGCAAATATGAACATGTAACATCTTTAGACACACACTCTTCGAGAAGTAGATCATATATGTTTGAAAAATCAGCCTTTTCAGATTCAAGTTCGTCAACCTCTTTTTCAAGGGATTTAACGTACTCATAATCTTCATGCATTTCCGTTTTAAGTTCATGTTCAAAACGAAAGCTATCATTTTGTGATTTTATGGAAAGAGGCATTAATAAGGTTTTTATCAAAACTTCCATATCTTTAGCAGTTGGCACCCGAAAATAATCACTAGTATGTTTAAACCAAGCTTGATCAACAATTTCTCTAAATTGATTGATGTTAAATGTCATGTCGTTAAAAACTTGTCTACTTTTACTAATGGATTTTACTTTTAACTACATGAGTCTTGTAACGGGTAGAAAGCAGACGTTTTTAGCAATGTTTGGTTTTGTTCTACAAACGGTTTCTCCATCATTGTCCTTCCTAAACTTCTTTTGCGTGTTTCCAGCTGATAAGATACTCCATGTGAGTGCTTGAAAATTTCATAAAGACTATTCTGTCTTGTGTAATCATATGGTTTAACATAATCTATTATTCAATTTTGATCTACTCTCTATGACTTCATATCATGATCTCTTGCCCTACCAGGTGGCAAATCTTCTGTTTGCAGGATCAGAATTATCATATGGACACTCATACAATCACACTGGGCTTATCAGATTAGCTTTCCTTGAGTACCTTGGATTAGCAAAGTGGTCTAACCATTATGTCAGCATTTAGTGGGTGCTAACATATGAATGGTCTGAATTGACTGATTACGAGGATTATACAAGTTCATTCAAAAACTTACTTTTGTCATTTTCTTTCAATCATTTGTATCAATAATTTGTATCCTCCTTTACCGTTAAATCCGAGATGACCTTGTGTCTCCATTTGAGATAACCTTGCCATTGTGTCACTTTGTTAAAAGACTCTTTTTGACTAATTGCCATCGTGGTTTCTGATTGAGAAAATGAAATTTTCATAGGCGTTAGTTTTCTTAACACCTTCTTAATTTCAATGTCTTTTAAAAGCGCTAAATCAAGTCTAGAGTTTCATTCAAAACTTTGTCTTTTGAAGATCTCATATTAACGTCCTGGTCATTAAAGGCCTTCTACTTCTCAAACTCCTTTATGGTTGTACTCTGAAGTGGCAATCAGAACCAACTCATATCCGTCAACTAATACGCGCACCCCAGAGCACTATTGGTTTCATCAAGGTAGTTTTGCAACTTTTCCAATTCTTGATTCGAATGATCTTTTGATTTCTTAATTGACTTTAAACTTGTTTTGTTTTCCCTCAGTATCAAGAAGAGTAAATTTGCAACTTAAATTTACCAGCGCAGCACGCTTCAGCAGCACATTCTCATCAGCATATTTATCAAAGTGTTTGTCTTTCATTCTAGCAAACACACACCTTTTCATCTTTGTTTGTACCTTTCCAATGGCGTCTTAGTAGAACTTGATTCTGCAGGTAAGACTTCCTGAATCTTTTCCATGAAAACCGTAATGGCTTCCAATTCCTACTTATCAATCTCTTTCTATCTGATACTTATACAACTGTCTTTGTTTTCATCCCTGAATTTGTAATCGTATGATTGAACCTCTTGAACCTTGCACTACTATAAATCTACAGCAAGCTTGTCTTTCACTTAACTTTTCACGTCATCTTATGTCCCCTGCTCATGACTTGCTCTTTCCATTATACATTTCTCAATGTAGATCATGTTTCTGGATGATTGTTTCCTTGAATTTTTGAGCTGTCATTTAGTAAATCTCTGAAAGTTTTCTCATTACTTCTCGATCTTTGAAAATAGGTCTTGAATAAATATCGAGAGGAATGCATTAACAGTCCAAGAAAGTTTATGAACCTTCCAAACTATACTTTGATGCACACTAAGAGGATTTTGGAATCCTCTCGTGAAAGTGTTTTCTTCTCTGCATTTGAGAAGTTTGCTAAGTTATTCATGTGTTGAGATAACTGAAACGATGAGGTCACTAAGGAGTTGTATAAAGATGTGAATGTGAATTTGGGAAATGAAGATACTGAGATGACCGATGCTGATCAAGGTGGCTCAGCAAACCTGTAAAAAGTTCTTATGTCTCATTCGACTTTACAAGCAAGCTCCTAAATCTTGAGAATCCTTCTCCAGCTAACAATGAGATTGCTTCATTGATGGAAACCTCAACTCATCATGCAACGGCAGTTCCTGAAATCACATCCGTTTTCACTACAATAATTCCTCAACCACCTCCGTTCTTTAATCCTCTTCCATAACAAGCAACACCAACTCCAACACCAACAACTTCTGAAGTTACAACCTCAATTCCTTCACTTCCAGATTTCTCATATGTATTCAAGTTTAACGACAGAGTCACCAACTTAGAAAAAGATCTGTCAGAGATAAAGCAAGTTGACCAGTATGCTTAATCTCTCTCCTCCATTCCTGTTATAGTAGATCGTTACATTGACAACAAACTTGGAGAAGCTATCCAAAAGGCCATTATGGCACATAATTTGGACTGTAGAGAAGAAGCTCAAGCTGAGAAGAGGGATTACATAGAACTTGTTGACACATCAATGAGAGCTATTATTAAAGATGAAGTCAACACTCAACTTCCTTAGATTCTCCCTCAAGCAGTCTTAGAATTTGCAACTCTTGTGTTAGAGAAAAATGTCACAGAATCATTAGAAGCTGCAGTCTTTGCAAGGTCTTCCTCACAACCAAAGTCTACTTATGAGGCGGCCGCATCACTCTTCGAATTTAAGCTTACAAAGATTCTTCTAGACAAGATGGAGGAAAGAAAATCACATCTTAGATCTGATTACAAAAAGAAGCTTTATGATGCACTGGTCAAGTCTTATAACACTGACAAAGATCTATTCAATACATATGGTGAAGTATTTACGTTGAAGAGGAGTTGAGATGACAGAGACAAAGATCGAGACCCCTCTGCTGGATCAGACTGAGGGGCAAAAAGAAGTAAGTTAAGCAAAGAAGCTAAGTCATCCAGAGATTCAAGGTCAAAGGAAAAGAAGTCTTCAAGCACCTCTAAAGACGCCTCCCAATCTCAACATAAGGATTCTAGAAAATCTGCCCATGCAGAGGAGCCAAGTCACACAATTGATGACTCAGGAGTGCAACAGGATCAAGAGTTCAACACGGGTAACAATGATGAACAACTCGCTGACAAGGAGGTTTCCAAGGCTGACTGGTTCAAGAAACCGAAATGACCTCCAACTCCTGCTTCTGATTGGAATAAGAGACAACATGTTGACTCCCGACCTCCTCAGACCTGGATTAGTCAAGTTGCTCATGCTAAAGAACCTCGTACTTCATTCGATGAGCTCATGGATACCTCATTCGACTTCTCTGCATTTGTCCTGAATCGGCTCAACATTAAAGATATCACTCAAGAAATTTTGGTTAGACTAGCATTCGAGCTACTCAAAGGCACTTGCAAAAGTCTTACAGAATTAGAGTACCATCTTGAAGAATGTTCCAAGGCCACAACTGAACGACTCGACTGGCATAACCATGAAGGCAAACCGTATCCGTTCGATCTCAACAAACCTCTCCCATTGATTCTAGATCATCGAGGCCGTCAAGTTATCCCTCAGGATTTCGTCATCAATAACGACCTGGAATATCTAAAAGGTGGAGATTTAAGAAAACGGTACTCAACTTTAGTTACGAAGACAAAGGCCGCTACATATGAGATCAAATGGATTAAAGACTTGGTTTGAAATTTGTGGAGTCCCGTAATAGTGAAATATGATAAACATGCCTACTAGGGTACTTCACACTGGGGTCCCAAACGTTAACATTTCTGCGGGTTTGCTGCCAACATGTTCTCATCAAAGGACGTCTACTCTAAAAACGAATCATTGCGGTTACCATACTTACGATTATGAAAAAGTATGACTACGGTCACTTAGAAGAGATTGAAGTTCGTCGAGAGGATCAGAAGCTGTACAAGTTTAGAGAAGGTAATTTCCCATGACTTCGCCTACAAGACCTAAAAGACATGTTACTTCTACTTGTTCAACAGAAGCTGACCAATCTCACAATCGACGAACGGTATACCTTGAATGTGGCATTACGTATGTTCACCAGACGGATTGTCATTCAAAGGTGGGTGGAAGATCTTTAATTAGGTGTTAAAAGTTACCAAAAGAATCAACCTTACCAAGTCATACACATTCAGGTCAAATCTCAGGAACAGGACCATATACACAGCATATTCAGACCCTAAAGGAGTGATATACAAAGACCAGAACAACAGAAACAGATTGATGCGTGCTGATGAACTCCATAAATTCAGTGATGGAACACTCAATGATCTTCGGACTGCTCTTAATGATATTGCTAAGGGAATAAGGAAGGAATATCTGCCAAAGAGGAAATGGAGTGGTTTAGACAAACGAAGGGCTCGGGTTATGGTTCAGGATATCAACAAGCAGCTTTATGAGAGGAGGTTGATGCGGAATTTAGAGAAGTTCATTGGTGGAAGAGAATACGGGAATGACCTCAGGCTGCTGGAACGGACAATATGATTTTGTCATATTAGGTCCTATCTTATTTCAGGTCTATTTCTCGTATATTATTAATTTGTGAATATGTACATATGTAGTGTAAGACTAGAATTAGGCATATATATAGTATTTGAGTGCGAATTTTCAAGAATTTCTTAATAAATTAAAAAAAAATCAAATTAACGCACTCAAATACCATATTATTCCCTTATAATTTGAGGGGGGGGGAATTAAAATGTTCCTATATTCGGCTTGTTAATAATTGGACATTTTTTCCCTGAATCTATGAATATTTGAATCAATTGATATCTAAAATATCAAAAGATTTGACATTTTTGATAAGGGGAGAAAATGTGATTAAAATATATGGCTAAAGATGTGAATTTCAAGGACTCAAGTGCAAGCTTCTCCCTTCATATGCTAAACTTTTTTGAATATCGATGCACACGTTGAGGGGGAGTATTACAAATGGTTTTAAGGCTGTGAATGATACCAAAGGACCAACCATGTATTTAATTATTTGGATTTATAAGGTGGTTAGGTATAGGTATATGTTCCCACGATCTAGCCAGAACCGGAGGGATCTACCCAGGGACAATCCACTAGTTAGTGTAGAAGTCCATAGGTATGATATAAAAAGGAGTAAAAGTGAGAATAAAGGAAAAGTGCCGACTGAGATGGAGCTAGTAATAGAACAAACCCAACAAGGTACTAGTTATGAAGTCTCAGTAAGCATTGAGGAGGTTAAAGAATTAAAAAGAAAAGTTAAGATAAAGGGTGAAAAGAAAGAAGCCCTCCTTACACTTAGGTAGAAACCGGGTCAATACATCTGCTATCAGAATCACAAAGATGATTGCTGACATTGAAGACTAACATCATGGACCTAGTGATGCAATGCACAACCCTCCCTAGCCACTCAGAATCTCTCAAAAGATTTCTGTTTCATTTCTTATGGAGATTAAACACATTTCTATTGACTTTCTCACTCCGAGTTAGTTGGTATTGAAAAGGTGGCAGTCTACTCCAGCCTCCGATTACTAAAACTAAATGTGCACTATTGAGTCTAGAGCCAAAAGAGATCATCCATAAATCTCATTAGGACACTTATCCAAAATATTCTTGCAAATTCACACAATGTGAAAAACAAGAAATATATATCAAGAGTCCTACGCATTATCCTTGTGATTTTGCCAGAACACCCGAGTGATACTAAAGTATTCACAGTGAAGATGGAAATCCTGCTTGAGCCAACATCAAACAAGCTCTTGGTAGGTGACTTGTGAGATCCTATAAGGATCAAACTTGTAATACTGGATATCGATTCGGTCCAGCTTAAGAATTGACAAATAAGTTTTGAAAAGATTAAAATTGTTGGTGTGTCATAAAAACTATTTGCATCTTGACACACCGACTGATTTTCTAAATCAATTTTCAATCTTATGTCCATGGGAAGCCTCACAAGGGTATCTGGACATAGGAAAGCTGAACACGCATTGACGGCTTAATCAGGAAGATAGTAACTTACCGGTTCACTCTTACCGTGTTGTCTACTTTAAGACACTCTGGTAATGAGAACGGCTAGTGCAGCTGTGAAACCCTTTCAAGGAGATTCTTTGGAATTCTACCTGATCATATGCAGTATTTATACTGAGAAATGGGGAACTGTGGTTGTTACAACCATATTCGACGAAGTGATAAAGCCACTTTCGTCCATATATGTTTTTTATCACTAACCTATTTATGCAGGTTTCCTGACGGAGGTAGCAGTTTCTCGATGACGAGGCAAAGCCAATACCACATGCTTATACTCGACCGACATATATAAAGACATCATGAAATCTCAAGTACATGTTTCAATACTTCCGCTACTCTGATATCGTACGTCTTTCTTGAAGTGACGAAGTGTTAAAGTCAAAGAATTTTAAAGAAATTTTTGTCACTCTGATACCGAACGTCTTTCTCGAAGTGACGAAGTGTTATAGTTAAAGATTTTCAAGAAAGAAGTCTTACTCAAGCTTTCTAGACCAAGTATGAGCATGTCGGTCCAAAAGTCAGTAGTACACAAGATGGTGTAGGAAACTAGAAGAGGGGGGGTTGAATAGTTTACTAGTTAATTTACCGTTTTAAAAACTTTGCTTAGAAAATTGTTAGATTCGAGTTATATGTCAATCAATCAATAATATGAATCACAACTAAATATCTAATATAATGAACTAAGTAAGCAATAACAATAAAGAGATAGAGAAAGAAACGATCAAACCAAGGCACCAAGATTTATAGTGGTTCGGCAACAAAGCACCTCTAAAACGCTAAAAACGCAAAACGAACCCGAACAACGTAAAAATTGCAAACGTAAGTGTACGTAAACTACATAACACTAATAAATATTTAAATTAAGAATAATATGAGTAGACTAAACTTAGTCGGTGTCGGAACGCTTTCGATAACGATTTTCAGTTTCACGCGGGACAACTCTCCGGATGATTGCCAGATTAACATGTAACTTATAAAATTTAAAAATTATCGATCCAGAACAGATTAAAATATTAACCTAAAATTTACGGGTTGTAACATTCTTCCCACGTTAAATGAGCTTTGTCCTCAAATCTTAAGACGTAGCTTTTGACGTAGATATAGGGTTAGCGAAAAAATAAGGGTACTTTTTCTGCATTTAGTCTTCGCGCTCCCAAGTAAATTCATGACCTCTTTTAGAGTTCCAACCTAAGGGACTTTCACAAACCAATGATTGTCAACCGATTCCTTTGATGAGATGAAGCATGTCATCAATGCTGAATTTTCATCCAAAGGGATAACTAGTGGTTCGTCGGAGAAGAACTTCTTCAGATTGGAAACGTAAAAAGTACTTTGAACATGGTTAGTTGGTCTGGGAGTTCAAGTTGGTAGGCAACTATTCCAACTTTAGCAAGAACCTTAAAAGGTCCAATATAACGAGGGTTTAGCTTCCCCCGTTTGCCGAAACGTATCACCCCTTTCCATGGCGATACTTTCAGAATAACCTTATCTTCAACTTGAAATTATAATGTATTACTTCTTCGATCTCGTAGCTCGTTTTGTCTATTCACGTGTACTTGAATACGCTTTCTTGATTTGGGTGATCTTTTCTTAGTTTCATGGACAACTCGGGTAGTAATTGAGCATCTTCCAACCTCAGCAGCCCCAACAGTACGGGCCGAGCATCGACACTTATGACCTGTTAAGTATAAAGAAAGTCTAAAAAACGTTATTTATATATTTTCTAACCTCTCAAACGTTTTGATAATAACAAAAATGTAAAAAACGTTTAACATAAAATAAACGTTTACCTCAATTATTAATCGTAAAATTCCATTTCTAAGATTAGTATCACTTAAGGTATGAACAAACAAATCATTAAGCATGATTAGTGATCATGAAATTATTTTTCTCTTATCCATTACATTTTTAGAAAAGAATTTCAGAAAATTAATTATACAAAATAATTTCTAATTAAAAGAAAAGTTTTATTAAAAACTTAAAATTTGAAATTCAAATTTTCCCCCCAAAACAAAAGCTTTTATAACAATACCAACCTTCCCCCCACAAAGAAGACAAAAAAAAGGAGCGTGGTAGATCTAGTGCTCGTGTATTGGATTTGAAGTGGTAGATTGGTTTCTAGCCTAAATTAGGACGTCGCAATTTAGCCTTAGTGCAAGAAAATAACATAAGCTGGGGTGTAAACAATTTCTCCGCCTGAAGGGAGCGTGTACATAGTGAAATCTCGATAGGATACTCAGGGAGTGGAGTAGGGCGAAGGAAGAGCTTCGTAAGACGAACCCCTATAAATCTTTGTGTCTTGATTCATTGGTCCTTCCTCATCTCTTTATATATTTGTGATTGTTCATTTACTAAGTTTTAGATATTTATTTGGTGTGAGTCATATTGTTGTTGGTTAAAGCGATACTACTCTTCGAATCTGGAGTTTTTTGAAAGCAAAGTTTTTAGAAAATGAAAACAGATGTAAGCACCCCCCCAAAATGTTCGCAGCGGAATAAGGATCCGGGGCATGTTACTTCAAGATCAACAGCACAAGATATATATAAGAACGACACAAAAGTCGTTTAAATTGATACATTGGATTTAAATAAAAGACATATTACAAAAGCTTATAGCTACTTAGGCAAACACATAATCAATATACTTTCAACACTTGCGTCCAATTTATAAAACAAAGCATGTTCTCACCCCAAATAATAGTAAATCAGTAAAATTGTAAAAGTGGGGCTATGAACTCACCTTGAGTACAGATAGTCCAATTAATCACAGATAAAATGTCACGCAAGACGATAGATGCAACATATTTAAATTAAGGTCGTATAAGTACCAAGTACTTTAATTTATAACATTCAATATAATCTTATAGTAGTTACGTCGTGCTATCGTTCGGGCTATCATAATTAAAGAGGTCATGACATGACGTACGAGGAGTTATGACACTTTAAATCGTAAATCCAACAACTCGTTGATACGCCATCCGAAGAGGCCTCATTATGAAACTCCCTAGTATTATAGCACTTTGATAACCACTCAATATTCTATATAGCATAATCACCGACTAATCGTTTTAGTAAAATAATATTTATAAAGTGAAAATGTTTTATAAATATACTTTTCGTAAAACTGACCTAATTTGGTCGTTTTAAGCCCGTTGCTTGCGTTTCTTACGTCCACATCTTCGTAGTAAGACGAGCGATAAAAATATTACATTTTTAAGTTTTTAAGATTCTGTGATGAATAGTAAAATTACTGTTCACAATAGCTCATTTGTCGTTTTAGGGTTTTAATTAGCGTAAACTTGTAATCGTAATATCTTATTCGTTTTAATCCCGATTTCAGTGATTCCTTCGAGTACGTTTTTGTTATTAAAAGAGGTATTATATTTTATAAAGTTGGGTCCGCTGATGAATAGTACTTTTGTAACACCCCCAAAATAGGTCGCAGCGGAATATGGGTTGGAGAGTGTTACTTCATAAATCAACATCATGAGATAAGAGAACGACCTCTATATAAGTCGTTTAAAATTGATACATTGGATTAAATAGACTTGTTTGTTACAATAGCCGAAGCTTAAATAGTTCATCCATGAAAAGTAAAGATTTTAAGACATAACAAATATTCCCAAAATGTAATGCATCCAAATCTTTATAGTAATGACTCCAAAATGATGACCACCAATGTATCCTTGTTTCTCGTACCTTATTGACCTGAGAAAAACATGCTTTAAAACGTCAACCCAAAAGTTGGTGAATTCACAGGTTTGGTAAATGGTATAAAAATAGACCACAAATTTCCAAAGTAAGACATGTAACACATACAATATCTTAAAAGTAAATACGAGAATTGCGCTAAGCTCATGACACCGAAGCTCGACATAAGTAGTATGGCAGTTAATGCACTAAATGTGCCCATGGTAGATGTTCCAAACCCGCAAACAACCTAATTAATTCCGACATGTATACGTTCGTTGTTTCAGTACAGTCAAACTGATGGAGCGCATACTCATACCGAACGGGGATGTCCAATCCAAATAGATCTATTTATAAACATTCGCGCTCGCTAACTAGCAATTGACAGTTCATAGATAGTGGGTAATATTGGTTTAGCGACTTAGTGGCCAACTCGTAGTAATATGTTTTTAAAAGAGTACTTGCGTCCAAATATAAAACAAGTCATGTATCTCACGGCCCAAAGTGTAAAACAATATAGTATGTATAAAGTAGGAGACTATGAACTCACCGTAAGTGAATGATTGATTATCTAAATCAAGTAAGTGAATCGCCTCGGCAATTTGAATGCAACCTAATTAATTATAGGCCGTATGAGTTTTGTTATTTCATATAAAGACAACAACCTCACATGTAGATATTCTACAACCACCACCTATAGTTTTTATTAAGTTATTTTAAAAAGGTAAAAACAATAAAATTACTCTACTTGTTAAATTAAAGTATATATACTTGTACTCGTAAAGAAAATATTATCGTTATTTATTAACACATCGATTGTAAAAACGTATGATTTAATAATGATATTTTATTATTAAATTAGTTGTTTTATAAAAGATTGTACAAAAATAAAAGCAATGCGCGCGAGTTTTAAAACTTCATATCTTTATCGTTTCGACTCCGTTTTATACGTTTTCTTATGTCCACACGTCTTCGTATACAATAATTTATCAAAAGATCATATTTATAAAATTTAACCCACTGATGAACATTAACTTTAGAAACCTGTTCACCACAGTTTTTTATATAAACTATTTTTATAAAACTAATCTTTATATCACTTGTTTAAATCATAATGAAGCTAGCGAGAGAGATCGTTATAGTTTCGTTTCTCGAGATCCTTATGTCCTTGGATTAGTATTAAGAAAATTTATCAAAATATTATATTTATAAAATTTAAATCCCTGATGAACAGTAGTATTTACTATTCACAGCAGTTTATAAAAATGTTTTTATAAAATTAATTATAGATAACTTGTAACAATTACGTATCTATTTTCTTTATAATTCCGTTTCTTACGAGTTCTTTATGTCCGATGGGGTTCGTATTAAGGAAATTTATCAAAATATTAGATTTATGAGATTTTTAACCTCTGGTGAACAGTAACTTTACTGTTCATCACAGTTTATATAATTATTTTTATAAAGTTAAATATATATATAACTCGTAAAATTCATAACTTGTTCGTTATAATCCCGTTTTTCAAGTTCCTTACATGCCTACGATCCTTGTAAAGAGCACTATTTTTATAAAATATAATACATAGGGTTTAAAGTTCGAATTCCAATAATATATATAAAGATATAATTAGGGTTTCTAATTAAACAAGTAGTTTACAATCATTTTATTTAAGAACCTTGCACCATTATTTTACCAAGTGTTATACCATATATTTTACATGTATTTAGTCCTCTAAATGTCCATGTCATTTGTCCATATGAAATCATCAAATACTTTATATAACTTAAAGATAAATCTAGGTGGTGATTAACTTACACAACAAGTATGTACATAATAGAAAATTAATGAATGAACATAGAATACTTTAAATAGACCTTATAGAAGATGAGTAGGATGATGAACACAAGATGTAAACCCCAAACAAGCCTTCACAATCAAAACCCTAATCAAGAAAACCCTAAATATGTTTTCTTGATAAATCCTTGTTAAACCCCGTATCAAGGCTTGGTCCCAACGAGCCTTGATAGTCTAAGGGTTAGCCTTAGAATGAACACTTGAATGCTTGGAATACCTTGGTTGCAAAAATAAAATGAAACCCTAATAATTTTAAGTGTGCCGTGGGTTTGGAGTGGAAAAGAGAGGGATTTTTTCTTTGATTTACTTGTATGAAAGTGTAAAAGGGTTAAGGACTTAGGGCTTGCATTATATAGCAACTTGGAGAACCATAAACTAGCTTAATGAAACCATGGGAGCACATGGTAAAGGTACAAGAGTGTAAGAGACTTCTCCTCCTCCCTAGGAGGAGGGTGCGGCAAAAGAGACACCAAGGACACCAAGATTAGACAATCTTTAGAAATTAGGGTCCAAGGTACATAAGTGTAAGGATTTACAAGTTGTAAAGAAAGATTTAATAGGAATTAAATCATTTATTTCATGTATAAAAGCTCAAGTCCGGTTCTAATATTGTATAGAGTAGAAGAAAAACTTAAATTTTGAGATGTGTAGAAACGTGGGTATTTGTTTAAGTGTAGATGGGTAAAGGTGCTTCGGGGTATGACCGAATGTAATTTATTGCGAAACGCCAGCGCTTTAAACCCGTAACCAACAAAAATACAGTATGAAAAGTTATAAATATACTCTAATCATCATAATATCACTTGCTTGATGTCAACTTAATTTGGGTTTGGTGACCGTTTACATTGAATCATTGATTTTTAGTGTTAACGACGCATTTAACTTTAGAAGATAATAATTAAAAGCAACGCATAAAACTCTAAAATATAAAA
The DNA here is from genome assembly GCA_026074375.1 of Tanacetum coccineum. Lineage (NCBI taxonomy): Eukaryota > Viridiplantae > Streptophyta > Magnoliopsida > Asterales > Asteraceae > Tanacetum > Tanacetum coccineum. The sequence continues at coordinate 62,295 of BQNB010013063.1, read as the reverse complement.
AATGGAATTTATAAAGTTGAAAATAAACCTGAAAATGAGAAATGTTAAAACGTTTTACTTGTTCAAATAGGTTTAATAAAATATACTTTTATAAACTTAATTGCAATCTTTATACCCATGAAAGAAACTGACCCTCTGGAGAAACTAGCGAGAATGTACCTAAAGGAAGTAGTAACAAGGCATGGAATACCGGTCTCGATTATTTGTGATCGTGACCCTAGGTTCGCATCAAATTTCTGGAGGTCACTTCAGAAAGCTTTGGGTACAAGTTTAGATATGAGTACGGCATATCATCCGCAAACTGACGGACAAAGCGAGAGAACCATTCAAACTCTCGAAGATATGCTTAGAGCTTGTGTGATCGACTTTGGAAATGGTTGGGTTAAACATTTGCCATTGGTCGAGTTTTCATACAATAACAGTTATCATGCTAGCATTAAGGCTGCACCCTTTGAGGCACTTTACGGTAGAAAATGTCGTTCGCCTGTTTGTTGGGCTGAGGTTGGAGAAGTTCAACTCACCGGTCCAGAGATAGTACAAGAGACGACTGAGAAAATCATTCAAGTTAAGCAAAGGATGCAAGCCGCTCGTGATAGGCAAAAGAGCTACGCTGATTTGAAGCGTAAGCCGATGGAGTTTGAGGTTGGAGATAAAGTGATGCTCAAGGTTTCGCCTTGGAAAGGGGTAGTACGTTTTGGCAAACGAGGGAAATTAAATCCCAGGTTTGTTGGACCCTTCAAGGTAATAAAAAGGGTTGGAGACGTTGCATACAAGCTCGAGCTTCCTGAGGAGCTGAGCAGAGTTCATAATACATTTCACGTGTCCAACTTAAAGAAGTGTCATGCCGACGAACCCTTAGCCGTTCCGTTGGATGGACTTCATTTTGATGACAAGCTTCAGTTTGTCGAGGAACCTATAGAGATCACAGATCGTGAAGTTAAACGGTTGAAGCGAAGCCGTATCCCATTAGTCAAGGTTCGATGGAACTCCAAGAGAGGTCCAGAGTTTACATGGGAACGCGAAGATCAATTCCAGAAGAAATACCCACATTTGTTCTCAAGGACCGGGCCGTCGTCAAATGCCGCGTCTTAAGCCTTGAGGACAAGGCTCAGCTAACGGGGGGAGACTATAACACCTCGTATTTTAGGTCATTGTATGACATTATGAAATTCACAATTTATTTTTAGGGTTTTACGCGTTTGCTCTTAAACCGTAAACGTTAAGTTAAATCGCGTAAACTGAAAATGATCATACAATGTAAACGGGCATTAAACGATTAAATGTTTGCATCAAGCAAGTGTTATATGATTATTATGAGGATAATTAATAACTTTGTTCATCTTATTTTTATCGGCTACGTAAAATGCTTACGTTTCATAATAAAATACGTTTAGGCATACCCGGAAGTTCTAAAACCTAACTACGCCTAAACGAATACCCACGATTATACCCAATACTCAAAATAACCAAATATTACATCTTATATATATAAATATGCCGAAATTTACAAGATGGGACCAAGACTTTTCAAAGTTTACAAGTTGTAAATAATATCTAGATATTTCATAAAGGTAACTCTTACACCTTTTATCAACTTGTCATGTTAACTTAACCTAGGGTTAGAAAGTAACCATGGTTAAGTTAGCAAGATATTTTTACTATAAATAGGCATGCATGCATGAGTAAAGTTGCATACTCTTTACACTTAACATAAAAATTCATTTTCTTCTCTCTTTTACACTCTCAAAACCCACGGCACAATTTGGCCACCAAACAAAATCCACACTTTGATTTTCTAAGTTTATACAACCCTTTACACAACATACTTAAGGTATTCTAAGGTGTTTGCAAGCATTGGTTCATCATTTGCAAGTAATAAGAAGAAAAAGGAAAGATTAGGGTTTTGGAAACCTAATCTAGGGTTATAAGCTTGAAAGCTTGGTTTTGAATCTAAACACGGGTTTAGAACTTATTTCACATCTCTTACATCATTACTAAGGTTTTCTTAAATCCTTTATACTTTTATTTCTTATAATTTTATGTGTTACATGTTATATATAGCCATAATCACCACTAATGACTTTCTAATATGTAAAATGAGTTATTATTTATGTTTATGATTGAGATATAATTTAATGTTCTTATGGATTATATGCCACTATTCTTATGTCATATGGGCCTATATATCATGGAAAAGTATTTAACCTATGGATTAAGTATAAAAACATGTTATTCAGGTTAAATAGGGTTTTAAACAGTAATACTATATAATCAACACATATGAAAATAATGAAAGTAAAAAAGGTGGTTGAACTTGTTACGAAAGAATTTTACAGAGGACTAGGTTGATATTTGGAACTTTGATTATAAGTACCCAATTGTTCAATGTGTTATTTAAGAAAAGATTTTTATAGTAAACTACTAAAGTTAAGAAATACATAAAAACAAGGATATTTATAAACAAACAAACATTGAATACTCGGAGGGTCGTGGCCTAAAGTTCGAATTTTAGGACAGAAGGCGGGATGATATTTAATAAAAATAATAACGCCTCATGACGATTCCATAATGCTAAGAAACTCAGAAAACCGATTCTATAACGAAAACGATACGTTAAAAACGAGTTTACAGACTATAAATTCTTTATAAAGAACAATTTTTAAACAAGTTAGCTATTCAAAAGGCAGTAGGTTATGATTTAAAACACCTAAAATAAGTATAACTTTTGATTCCGACATCGAGTAAACCGAAGAATCGCTAAAAACGGAACTTATACCCCTATAACACTACACATGACGCCTCTCAAACCACAACTCGCATCTGGAGCTCTATAGTTTTATAAAAACACTAATTACGCTACTATGTCATCTACATCAGCAGAACATGTGCACAACATGCTTACAATTCAGACTAAGTACTAATTGACGCACCGCGACGCGCAACTATTAACTTTTAAAAGATAATAATCTCTTTTAATAACAAAAACGTATCTCGAAGGAATCACTAAATCGCGATTCTAAAAACAATAAGGTTAATACATTACAAGTTATCAACGCTAAATTATAGCCTACAACAAAACTCAATATGACTGTTGTGAACATAATTTTAATATTCATCTCAGAATTTTAAAAACTTAGAAAATGTAATATTTTTGTATCGCGTTCGTCTTACTACGAAGACCTGTTAGAACTAAGAAACGCGAGCAACCGGCGCTTAAAACGACGCAAATAGGTCCATTTCTACGAAAACTATATTTAATTAAACAATTTTCACTTATATAATATATTTTTACTTAAAACGATTAGTCGGTGATAATGCTATAAGAATATTGAGTGGTTATCAAAGTGCCATATTACTAGGAGTGTTCAAATAATGAAGCCCTCTTCGATGGCGTATCGATGAGTTATGTGAATTTACGATTTAAAGTGTCCTAAACTCCTCGAACGCATGTCATGAACCTCTGTTAATTGAACTAGCCCGAACGCTAGTTACGATGTAACAACTAATAGAGATTATATCATGTTTATTGATTAAAGAACTCAGTACATATACGACCTTAAATTCTAAATAAGGAGTTTGCATCTTCGTCCTTGCCGTGACGTTTTATCTGTGTTATATTTGAAGCTATCGTACTCAAGGTGATTTCCATAGCCCCACTTATACAGTTTTATAACTGATTGATATTATTTGGGTGGAAAACATGCTTGTTTTATAAATGGGACCAAGTGTTGAAGTAAATATAATTGAGTATGTTTGGCCTAAATTGCGATAACCCTCCCTGACCAATTATTATTCATGAGACTGTTAATTGCATAGATGTAAGTTGTGAATTACATTATGTGATCGCGAAAGAGAAAAATAATCTATTTGTGAGATTAACCTCCTCCGTTTGTGATTAGCTATCGGTGGGAACGAACGTTGACCATGGTCGACTGTTGATTTGCGGTTACAGCATCTTACGTGCGGGCAAATAACTGCTAAAAGCAAATATTAGGGTAGCTTTTTCGGTGTCATGAGCTTAGAGAGCAACAATAATATGGTTTTGTGAATGTGCATATTTGTAACTCAGGGCATAGTCTACGTCCGGCATTAATGTAAATACATAAACCTATAATTCACCAACAATTCTTTGTTTGGACGTTTTAAAGCAATGTATTTTTCAGGAGATCATTACACAGATGCCAAGGATGGGCATTGATTGTTTTTTGGATTGCACTGTTTAAGGATATGTGCATCATGTTTTGGGATAGCAATGTATTTCTTTTGTAAATAATCAAACAAAGGAAACCAGTAAGAGCTATAAGCTTTGTAATATGACTTTTATTTAAATCCAATGTATCTAGCTTAAACGAACTTTTGTATCGTCTTATACTATCTTTTGCTGTTGATCTGAAGTCACATGCCCCGGATCCTTATTTTCGCTGCGACCGTCATTTGAGGGTGGTTAATTATTATTGGTATCAGAGAGCCATAGGTTATAGAGACCCAGTCAAAATGTTTGTGCTGGACTAGAACCGTTTTTCAACATTGCATACATACAAAAGGGTTTTTACGGGTATACATAAACAATTATTACATTAGTCGGTTAGGCTATCTATCATGCATATTGATATACGTGTTATAATATAGTCCTAGATAAAATGGATAGTCTGTATATAATATACTTATATAAGTCTAATGTTTTGGATTTCAGATAAAGCTATCATGTCAGATTCTGAGGCACTCTAACGGTTTACATACACATCAGTACCTGAGGACGATTTATAACAGGGGTCACCAGGAGTCAGGGGACCTATTTTCTTGAGGGTTCCACCATCGCCGACAACATACCTGGCCCTGAGGGACCCCATCACCAGATTCTGTGCCTGGCCCTGAGAGCCAGAGCAGCACCACCTTCACCTATTTACTTCCTTGTTCCAGGACCTGTTTACCCGATGTATCTTACCGGTGTGGAAACGATGTAGGTAAATACTCGCTGGAGGAGCAACCACTGCTGCTGCTGACTCACTCTACTCATCATCCCTCAGGGTATATACCGTAGTCCGATCCTAGGGAGGACCAAGAGGAGGATGACTAGGAGGGATCCTGAGGAGGAGATCTAGCCCGCTCAGCGAGCTACATATGGTTTTCAGTTGACCTGTTGATAGCATTTAACAATTTGAAAAAATTCGTTAGATTTGGAGCAACATCTTATTGAAAAATTCCAGTACAGGATCGTTTGTAACATCTGAGATCCCAGTGTTATGGGGCAACAACCATCGAGAGTACTAGTTTGTTTACAGTTTATTAACGTTAATGGTTCAGTGGTCATGAGCCTGTGAGGCAATAATACCATGGTGTTTGGACTATGATTGTGTCTTCATAGTCTACCTAGATACTAAATCTTTTAGTCAACGCTATTTTCTGATAAACTAATACATTCACTCAATAATTTTGTTGACGTTTTGCGCATAATTTTAATCTCAAGTGCTGAGGCTAGTAAGCTTGGATGGAGAATGGAGCCGTGACAGATATCTATTAGAGTGATTCCTGATCTTCACTTAAATTCAATTGAAACTGTTTGCGTCTTATAAAACCTAATGTCTTTCTAACAAAACTATGGGAACTAACGGAAACTCTGATCTTCCTTGTAATACATCGAATGAGAAACTTATTTTTAACGTCCATTATGAAGGTCGCTTTCTATTTCTTAATTTCTGATACTTTGACCTGTAGGAGCACCCATTGTTACCTTGTCCGCTTCCCTGCTGACAGAAAGGAGACTATGAATGATAGATGCAGAGAAGATGCGACACCTTAGCCCTGCCGAGCCGCCGCAGTTGCATATTCCGCTGACCAGGACCCATACATTGCATATACGCGGGTACGGCCAAGGATTTCTCTCACGACACCCAGAGCGCCGGCACCTTTCCACCCTCCGAGAGAAAGTGCGCATGAGCATAGTGTTAGCCTTTACCTACTCCACCACCTCACCTCTCTCCCATACTCATCACCACTTCTCCTCAAAATAACCCTCTACCACCGCCACTTACAACCTATACCATCACCCATTAGCCCTCCCCTACATAATGTTAGAGGGAGCTCTCTGGGAGATCCCGAGAGCTGCGAAGAGGATTCGACAAGAGAGATGCACTAAACTCCTGTTATAACGAGTAACTGAGATCCTGAGATGTGTATACCCGCTTCATAAGAATGCCTGTCGAACTACCCCTGGGTCCGATGCGACAGTCGGGGAGAAGTACGGACGAGCTGTGCTGCTCGGCCATTTGGAACCTACACACAGCTGAGGCAGACCTTTATGGATTTTAACTGATATGTACGAGGCCGCTTACTAGGGACAAAACTCGCTAGAGTGTCTAGAGAGTTAGGTGTATTCTAGGGATACCGAAGGGAGTGAACTTGTAGACCATCCAAGAGATCGCACCAGACCACGAACCTAGAGGGGTCAATCTAAGAGTTATCGAGTTGTCCTACTACTGTTGACCAAAGAGGATGAAACATCATATTCACATCTGGGATGATGCTAACGGTGATGACAGACTTCTAACTAGAGCCCGAGTCAACAGGTTGGACAGTGATAGGCCCTTACCAACAGACGCCATGAGCCCTTCTGATAGAGGAGGAGCGCCAAGATTATCGAGTGTGCCCTTGGGCACGGTACGATGGATAGACCTGTGATCAGGGACATTCTGAGGGCATATGCGCTGCGGTCTACGGGCATGAGCTCAGCAGTTCCCTGATGATCACTGAAGATTGCAAGGCAGGCAATAATCGTAGTAAAGGCAGCTGATTACAGACTGCTGAAAGTAGACTTATCGGAGAGGCCAGAGAACAGTCTAGTAAGACCCTAGAAGATAGTAAAGTGGAGCCTCAGTGCTCAGATGACCGACTACAGAGACAGAACAGGGGACCTGCTAAGGATCCTGCTGAAGCCAGAGCTACCAGAGGAGGCCAGTCTAGACAGTACTTAGACTGGGTTTTATGATGTAGATAAGCTACTGTAACAGTTCTGTTAAGTATTATGGGTTAATTCCCACTAGAGACTGTATAGATCTTTGTTTTTGAGTCTAGCTAACTTTGTTATAGATCTTTTATGGTGCATATATCGGCTACTTTTACAGCTACTAAGTATTACGAGTATAATCATCGCTAGTATGCTTTAGGTTATTTTGTCTATGTAACCTAATTGTTGTCGATTCAGTATGTATTTAAAACCAATCATGTATTATTTTCCCCAATTAATAGGAATAAGGTGCTTATGTTGATATAGAAAATCAAATTCTTAGTATGAAGGAATGTCATTTTATTAATTTCAATACTGTTGTGTAATTCATTCACCACTGTGTTTGTTATCTCGTTCTTATAGTTCATTAGTATACATCGGTTTATGGTTAAAAATTATTTTTTTAAAATCTAACGGTGTTATGTCTTCTTCTGTGATTATAAAGAAAAATGAGCGCACCCAAGACACAAGGAAAGCGCCCCACAAGAGCCACGAGGCAAGCCAGTCACCGCAACTCCCCCCACCATCACACAACTCCCCACCCGCAGTCCACAACCCTACGACCACCAAACTTCGTCACACAGTGCCACAACTGCAAGGCCCATGACGACGAGGGTGTACTCGCTGTGGTTGGCAGCACTGTAACAAACGTACCCGAAATGGCAATTATACCATACCTCGGGAACTGGTGCAGAGAAAGGAATGAACGCAACCGTATCGGAGTGCACTTTTCAGACTTCATGAAATGTCAACCCTTATCTTCAAGGGTTACAGAAGCAGTGGTCGTCTGCCTTGACCCAGTGGTTCTAAAGGATGAAACTCGTGTTTCGCATATAAGTCAAACTGGCATCAGTGTAGAATCAAGATGAAGTTTTTTCCACTTGTACTCTAATGAGGGAACTGCTCTAACATGTAAATGTGGAACTTACATGCTAAGGACATGGAACTAATAGCGAGTCGCATACTGAGCTAATACGATGAGTCGGCTTGCAGAAAGAACGATTGACAACTAAACATTGTCCGAGGAATAAATCCATAAGGATGAGGCAGAGTTCGGGGAACTAAAAGTACAAGGCACAATTGGTGGTAACCTACAACCAACGATTCCGAGGAGCTAGATTGCTGAGACAATGTTTCCTGCGAAGAATCCGATCATAAATTGAAAGATGTCCGGATGCCCGAAAGCCCACTTACTCAAAGTGTTGTGGCATCGAAGCCAAAGAACCATGCAAGGAAGGGCATTGAGATGGCGCAAAAACTAGAATATGATGGACTAGACAAGAAATAACACTCTTGCTGAAGACAGGCGCAGGAGACACCAGTGGAAGTTTGACACAAACAACTCCTCGACAATAACCAAACCCACAACCAAACAAACTGGCACGAACACATGCAGGGAGGCTTATGCTGACGCTTGGAACAGACCACGTGGAAAACCATATGAGGGGGCTAGAAACTCTCGGATGTCACCAAGCTGTAAACTTTCAACCATTACGTCCTTGTACCCCAAAAATGCACTAACTGCAGTGTGCGCTCGAGAGAGCGCCGACCTGGCCAAGGACTGTAGGAGCCGGCCATAATCGACACAAACAATCTAACAACCGCAAAAACATAGAAAACAACAACAACCGCAACAACAATAACAACAACAACCGTAACAACAACAACCAAAAATGAGCCCAAGGGCAAAAAATACCATTGGCCATCGTTTGGGCTTTAGTGGCGGGGCTACCAGAACATTCATACAAGGAACAAGACTGCCCCTATGGAAAACAACAAAGAACAGGGCGAAATGGTAGCGTGTAAGCCAGAGGCTTATTCAGTGGGAATTGCATGGGCAAAACCTCCAGACAACAACGGTGACAGGTGTAACGGTTTCTCCTAAACAAACGTTGTGCTTCCATTTTCTCATTTGAGATACTGTGTGCAGATAGAAGTTTCGTGTCTATCTCATTTTAGTGCTTTGATTAATATAGCCCCCACTAACATTAGATCATAGCGGTTATAACGTGGATTAGCTGATGTAGACATAATTTAGGTAAATACGGTAATTACTCTAGAATACTCTGGGAATTGCAGCACGTTTAAATTTTCTGAACCATCCGTTTCACGTCGACCAATGCCAGTAAAATGGGTACATATGACACGTCATAAATGCATGGACTAGTTGACAATACCAAGGCCATCCACATTACTTATATGTGGCTAAGAAGATCGTTTCGTATTCTCCCTATCTAGGAGAGCGCGAAATCTAATTTTTCATGGAGATGGAAGTAGAAAATACTAACGCGGGACGTCGAATAAAAACATCATCTCAGTGCAACCAAGGAGGCCCAGAATATCTGCTACAAGGATGTCACATCTTCATTTGGCACATAATACACAGTCCAAAGGAGAACTGCACGAGACCATCCGAAAACAAGAAGCAACTTCAAGATGTACCGATCATACAAAAATTTCCCCGAAGTATACCCCGAGGACTATGCCAGTCTTCCACCTACCGAGACAAGGGAATTTCACCATCATCTAAGTACTTGGTGCTACGCACCTGTAGCACGGGCACCTTATCGCTTGGCCCCAATCAAAAATGAAAGAATTGGCGATCAACACAAGAGCTTTCCGACAAAGCTTTATAAGACCAGTTCGTCGCCATGCGGGAGCGTTTTTCCCCATTCTATTCGTACAAGAGATGAAAGAAGGATCGTTAGGATAGCATAAGATTATCGAACTAAACAAACTAACAGTGAAGAACCGTTATCCCTACCAGACATTGATGACTTATTTGACCAACTTCAAGGTTCGAGTTCTACTCAGATGAGACGATCCTAAGGTCTCAGGTTATCCACCAATTGAGGTTCGAAGAAAAGTACTCCATCGAAGACTTGCTTCAGAAACTCGATATGGACATTACGAATATTATCCAAGTCATGCCGTTTGTTTGAGACCAACGCACACACACGCTGTCTGTTCTTATGGAGTGTTCGTAGAACCGAGTGTCAAACCTTATCTAGAAAAATTCCGTAATTGTCTTTATTGACATAATTTTGATCTATTATCCAAGAGCAACGCAAGACAGCACGAAGAGCATTACTTACGATAAAGTGGAGTTGAGTTTAAGAAAGGAGGAGTTGTATGCAAAAATTTTTCAATGAATTTTGATTCCCCAAAGTACAGTTTCTCAAGTCACTGGATTGATAATAAAAGGCATTCAACAGTAGATCCAGCCAAGACGAAAAATCCGTTAAAAGATTGGCGCATCTCCTAAGACAGCCCAACGAGATTCGACAGTTCTTTTAGTCTTGCTGGTATATGCACGGCGATTCATATGAAGGTTTCTTCCAAAGATCGCCAAACCAAGAACTAAAGCTCACTCCAAAGGAAAGTTCAAGTTTGGAGTGGGGGTGACAAAACAAAGAAGCAATTTCCGTAGTTATTGAAGCAAAGTTTGTAGTGCTACAACCAATTCCTGGCTTTACATACCCGAAGGGAAAGTGAAGACATTTTCTATCGATATTTGCGATCTTCAAAGAAGGTATTAGGGGCGCGGTGTTGATTGGGCCAAAAAGAGAAAAGGTGCATTTTCTTATGCATCATGCCAGTTAAGATCCATGAAAAAGACGCTAATACGACTCAGTGTTCTGGAACTGGAGTCAGTAGTGTTCACCATTAAAACTGAAGCGATTTGCGAGGCACTAAACTCTGACACTGAGTACTAACTGTAACAGTGTTCACTGATCATAAGAGTTTACAATATTCTTAATACAAAGGAATTGAACATGAGAACAACGCCGATGGTTTGAGTTGCTTAGGTGATTACGAATGCGACTTCGTTATCACCAGGGAAGGCAAAATAGTTCGTTGCAGATGCTGTTGAGCAGGGAAACAGAACGGGAACCACCGTTAAGAGTTCGACGCTTTAGTCTGACTATGGCTTGGATCTTCCTAAGCAAATACGTGCTCGCCTCAGAACGAAGCACGGGAAACCAGAAAACCTACAAGAATGAGGATTGGAAGAGTATGCTGAATTGAAAATAGCTAAAATCCGAGCAATTAGAACAGAAAATTGGGGAGACAACCCAATCGTACGGATGGAAACCCTAAGCCTCAATGCAGCTAGTTGGATTACCTTGTTATATTGCGAGTTTTAACGGACTGTGATCATGGCACGAGTCCCACAAGTCCGAAAGTCTATCTATCCATACCAGGTTCCGAGAAAATAGTAATCAAGAACGTAAAGAAGCTATATTGGTGGCCCAAGATGAAAGCTGATAGCGCCACCATATGTTCAGGCACAGATGCTTAAACCGACTGCGAAGGGATCAGCGTGCTGTAACAGCAGATGAACAATCGGGGTTTGTTGGTACAACCCGAAAACACCTCTGAAGTGGAACAATATCACGATAGATTTTGTCCACAAAACTTCCTAAGTCATCACAAGTATAACACAGCACCATAAGGAAAACCATTTATGTAATCGTTAGACCGTCTTACAAGTCCGCAATCTTTATACCCATGAAAGAACTGACCCTCGGAGAAACTATCGAGATTGTACCTGTAAGAAGTAGTAACAAGCTATGAATAACCGAGTCCTCGAGATTATTTGTGATCATACCCAAGTTTGGCATCGAATTTACCGAGCAGGTCACTTCTGACAAAGAGCTTTGGGTACAAGTTAGATATGAGTACTGGCATATCATCACGCAAACTGACGGACAAAGCGAGAGCGAACCATCAAACCTCTCGAAGATACTGCTTAGAGCTCGTGTGATCAGCGTACTTTCTTTGGAAAGTAGGTTGGTTAGAAAACATATTGCCATTGTCGAGTTTTCATACACATTAACATTTATCATGCTAGCCTTAAGGAGCAACACCCTTCGAGGCAGCTTTACGGTCAGAAAATTTCGTTCGCGCACACTGATTAGTTGGCGCCTGAAGTTGAGAAGCTTCAAACTCACCCGGGCCAGAATCGTTCAAAGAGACACTCACAGAGAAGATTCATTCAGTTAAGGCAAGGAAATGCAAACACCGCTATCTCACATAGACAAAAGATCTACGCTGATTTGAAGCGTAAGTCCGAGGAGTTGAGTTGGAGATATAGTGAGCTCAAGATTTCACCTTGGAAAGGGTTGTATACGTTTTTGGGCAACGAGGAAAGTAAACCCATGTTTTGTTTGGATGAGACCCTTCAAAGTATAAAAAAGGGTTGGATACGCTTGCATACAAGCCGAGCTCCTGAAGACTGAGCAGAGTTCATAAAACCATTTTCACGTGTCCCAACTTAAAGAAGTAGATCATTTTTTAGCAGGAGACGAAACCCTTTAGCCGTATCCCGTTGATGGACTCATTGACATGAACAACTTCAGTTTGTCGACTGAACCGATAGAGAATCACAGATCGTGAGTCAAAGGTTAAAGGCAAAGCCGAATTCCCATTAGTCAAGGTTCGACTGGAGAACCCAAAGAGTGGTCCAGAAGTTTACATGGGAACGCGAAGAACTCACATTCCGGAAGAAATACTCACATCCCTGTCTTCTTAAAGACCAGGGAACCGTCGTCAGGTGCGTGCCATCTAAAGCGCCTTGAGGCACCTGGCTCACTAACGGGGAAAGACATAACACCTTTATTTTACATCATTGGTATCGACATTATGTAATTCATATTATTTTTAGGGAGTTTTAACGCGTATTCTCTTAAACCGTAAACGTTAAGATTAAAATGGTAAACAGAAAATGATATACAATGTAAACTGCATTAACGATTAATTGTTTGCTCAAGCAAGTGTTATATATTTATTATGAGGAAAATTAATTACTTTGTTCATCTTATTTTTATCAGCTACGTACAATGCTTACGTTTCATAATAAAATACGATTAGCCATACCCGGCAAGCGTTCTAAAACCTAACACGTCTAAACGTATACCCACGATAATACCCAATACCTCAAAATAATCAAAAATTTGACATCAATTATATAAATATATATAAATAATATATATATATTATACTACATAGAATAGATATAATATACATATTACTATAGTATATACATATATATATCATATATATATATATATATAATAAGATATAATATAATATAAAAATTTTATTAAAAAAAAGAATATAACTATATATATAGCCATAGAATTTTATGTAGACAGTGAGACAAGGACTTACCAAAGTTTACAAGTTGTTAAATAATAGCTAAGATATATTTAGTAAAAAGTAATTCTTACACCTTTTATCAACTTGTCATGTAACTTAACCTAGGGTTAGTAAAGTACCATGGTTAAGTAGCAAGATAGTATTTTCTATAAATAGCATGCATGCATGAGTAATAAGTTGCATACTCTTACACGTAACATAAAAATTCATTTTCTCTCTCTTTTACACTCTCAAAACCCACGGACACAACAATTCTGGCCACACAAACAAAATCCTCACATTGATTTTCTAAGTTATACAACCCTTTACACACATAACGTAAGGTAATTCTAAGGTGTTTTCAAGCTTTGTTCATCATTTGCAAGGATTAAGAAGAAAAATAAAGATTAACAGGCGTTATTGGAGCGAACCTAACTGACTAGGAGTTATAAGCTGAAAGCTATGGTGGTTAGAATCAAAAACGGGGCTTCTTAGAATCACTTATAGCTCAATACTCTTACATCATTACTAAGTTTTCCGTAATATCCCATATACGTTTTTATTATGAATTATCATCTGTGCGTTACATGTAAATAAACCATAATCACCACAAAGGACTTCTATTATGTAAAAAGAGTTAGTATTTACGTTTTAGTATTATAGCACTTTATTCTATCAAATATGTTCCTAAATATCATGGAAAAAGTAAAACGAATGTGTTTCATAGTCTACTATTACTTAAATCTTGTGGTCCACGCTATTTCCTGATAAACCTATGAATTCACTCAACAATTTTGTTGACGTTTTAGCATGTTTTAATCTCAGGTGCTGAGGTATAAGCTTGGATGGGAGCCGTGACAGATATCTATTAGAGGGATTCTGATTTCTTAAATTCAATGAAACTTTTGTCTTATAAAATCTTAATGTCTTTTTAACAAAACTATGGGACCTAACGTGAAAACTCTGATCTTTTGTAATGACATCGAATGAAACTTATTTTTAACGTCCATTTAAGGTCGTTTTCTATATCTTAATTTTTGTACTTTGACGTAGCACCCCATTGTTACCTTTCCGCTGCTACCTGATTTTGGGGGTATTACATGGCTCTTCTACAACATTGGCTTTTACCTTAGGTTTTACACTTTTCAAAGCAGCAAGTTCTTAAGCCAAAGTAACTTCATCAACAGTTAAATTCACATCTTTAGCAGCAACTTCTTGTTCTGATAACACCTCATCACCAGTTAAAGTGTTCATATCAAACAAATCAGCATCATCTTGATCATTAACCAAGGTAACGTCTTCATCAGCGTCAATAGCATTTATCCTCCCCTGTTTGGACGCATCCTCACCTAAACTTTCTTCATCTCTAGAGGATTCTACCCTAGCTGTAAGATCAACGTTGTATAACCTTTTAAGCCCATGAGTTCTTGACCACTTTTTCTGTTTAAGCTTCTTGATCCTCCTCTTTAAACTGACAATCTCTTTAGCTTATGTGGTCTTTGTCTTCTCTAAATCAAGAACCCTTTGTTGTAAATTGGTACATAGTTCTATCAATTAATTTAGTTTCAGTCTATCCTCATCACTTCGAAGTGTGTTACCTCTTGCGAGCAGTAGATCATTTGAAAGTTTAGATACATTCTTAAACCTAATTTGAGCAATTGTATCCCTTATGGTTTCTTGACGCCTGGGACCACTACCTGAACTAGTTCCTAGGGAACTTGGTTCATTAAGTGTTGCCTTAGATTGGGTCTTATCTATGTTACCATTGTCCTGCTCTACTTCTAAGCTAGAAGTAGTAGTGACAGCCCTCACCAAACTATCACCCCTCTCGTTATGGACAGCCTCATCTGCTATATGTTCAGTAGGACCACTAGACTGAGGTATCTGAGTGTCCTTTCTCTTTGGCTTCCTAGGTTTTTATTTCTTTTGAGGTTGAGGAGATGGTTGAATAATGATGGGTGTGTGATGAGGATCAATGGGCATTGCTAAACCTTCACCCATTTTAGCTTGATTTTGCACCACCATTGTTGAAAATAATGATGTTATTCTGCCAGAAAAACCTTATCCTACCCTTCTCATATTCCTAAATGTCTTCTTCGTGTGAGAGGGTGCAATATATATTATGTTGTGAGTAGGCATCCCTTTAAGTTGTTTATCCAAAAAGACTTGTATAAACCTTGGATACAACAAAAAATTACCCACATTATCCAAGTTCTTCACCATACTTTCAAAAATATATTTTGAAAAGTTAAACTTCTATCTTGTAAACTTTTCCATCTCGTGAACTTGTGAATTCTGGACCGACATGCTCATACCTTTCTTGATTTGATAATCTTGAAAAGCTTTATTAATGCATCTTTCTTGAAAATTCTTAACTTTAACACTTTGTCACTTCAAGAAGGACGTATGGTATCAGAGTAGCAGAAGTCTTGAAACATGTACTTGAGCTTTCATGATGTCTTTATATTTGTCGGTCGGGTATGAGCATGTGGCTATGAATCTTGTGAGTCAGCTGGAATCAGGTACCTCCATCACCATCTTTAAATATTCCTGAAACAAAATAGTTAGCAATAAAGTGGGGGGACAAATATGTCTTTGTCATTCGCCCGTGGTTGGTTGGAGTAACCTTCGAATCCGTGAGGATCGACCTGTGATCGAGTAGATTCAATTTAAGAAGAATCTCCTTGACAGGATTTCCAGCTAAAGTATAGAATCTTTCTAACACATAAGTATCAGATTCATCAAACTCAGCATGTTCTTAATATTGGAACGTCTCAAAGCAGACAACACGATAAGAGTGAACCAACGAGTTACTATCTCACCGATTGAAAATAAAAATTGATTTGAAAATCAATCGACGTGTCACTTATAAAAGTGGTTTTGTGACACATCGAGAGTGTTAATCATTTCAAAATTCCTCATTAATCGCCAACTCATAACCTAGAACAAGTTTGATTCTTATAGAATCGCACCATCGTTTCTTTCTAGTTGTCACAAGTTTGATTCATAAAGAATCGCACAAGTCACCTACCATGAGCTTGTTTGATGTTGGCTCAAGCAGGATTTCCATCTTCATTGTGATTGAAATCACTCGGATGTTCTGGCAAAATCACAAGGATAATGCGTAGGACTCTTAATAAGTTAACTTGTTATTCACATTGTGTGACTTAGCAAGCATGATTTGATAAGTGTCCTAATGAGATTTATTGACGATCTCTTTTGGCTCTAGACTCAATAGTGCACTTTGTTTTTAGTGATCGAAGATGGAGCAGACTGCCACCTTTTCCAATTCATCACCAACTCGAGTGAGAAAGTCGATAGAAATGGTGTAAATCTCCTCGTGAGAAATGAAACAAGAGTCTATTTAAGAGACTTGAGTGGCTAAGGGGTGTGCATAGCCGTCACTAGGTGCATGACTGTCTTCAATGTCAGACAAAACCTTCGTTGTTTCGACAAATTATGTTTGACTCAGTTTCTTGGCGACGTGATATTTCTTTTCACCCTTTATCATTACATTGTCTTTTCATGTTAACCCTTAATTCCTTACCAAGACATTCTGACTAAACACCTTGATTGGTTTGTTCCAGTGTTAGCACTATCTCCAGTCGGCATTATTCCCGATTCTCACTTTTTTCTCCTTATTGTTCATACTAAGGACTTTACACTAACTAGTGGATTCCTGTGGTAGACTCCCTCTTGATTTGTTGGACATGGATTTGATTTACCTATGCTAACGCCCTTATAACTCTAGAATTTAAATACATGGTCGGTCTTTTAGGTATTCCATCACAATCAAAACCAAAATCATTGAAAAGTTCACTCAAAGTGTTTGATATAAATATCAAAAGATTTACTCATTGAGAGTTTTCATCATCACTAAAAGCTCCCCCTTAACATGTGCACCGTAATCGTAGTACATGTTAAGTGTTGGAGTGCATTGAGTCTATTTTATGATCACACATGACAATACAATTAAGATTCAGTTCAGTTTAATCACATTTTCTCCCCTTATCCAAAATGTTAATCCCTTGATATTTTAGATATCAATTGATTAAACTTCCAGGGACAAAATGTTACATAATCACTATAAGGAACATGTTAATGCTCCCCATCGAGTTTTGAGGGAATATAAGACTGTGCTGAGTATAATAATTTGAAATTTTTTGAATTTACTAGGAAATTTTGCAATTTTTTTCTACTGAGCCACGTATTGTTACCTTAAGTCTACACTACAAAAAAAAATTATTTAAATTCACAAGTTTAATGATATTCGAAAAATTACCTTTGGAGGATATGAACACAATATGACGAAGTCATATTGTTCTTTGCAGCAGTCTGAGGTCAGTTCCGTAGAGTCTACCACCGACAACTTCTCAACTCCTCTCGATCCTCCTTTATTTTAACAGCTTATTGATGTCCTTGAATGAAATGAGCTCTTTTCTTTTCCAATGTGCTCCATCTTCTCTTCGGCAAGTACGCCATGTCGATATTCTTGGTAATGTCTTCGAGCGAAGAAAGAAGTCTGGTTAACGTGCCATCACTGAACTTGTATAGTTCGTCGGTGCGCATCAACCTATTCCTCCCGATATCGTCGACATAAATGAATCCTTGAGGGTCTTTGTATGGAGTGTACGGGTGTCTTTTTCTGAGATCAGGTCTTGTAGTATCAGGCTTGGTGACATTGGTTTGTTTTTGATAACTTTCAACTCCAAGTTGAAGATCTTCGACTCGCCTTTGAATAACCAAACTTCTGGTGTACATTCTTAGTGCAATTTCGAAGTCAGCAACATCATCCCCTAAAATATTAGACAGCCGATTCTGAACCACAAGGATTAACATATCCTCGATATTGTTGATTCGAAGTCGTAGAAAGTCACCTTCCTTGAATCTGTATAGTACGTTGTCAGCTCTCCGCACTACAATCTCTTCCAAGTACCCGTATCCATATTTCCTCATTATCGAGACATGAGTGACTGCCAGAATACGCTTTGTTGAATACATATCTCCCCTTGATTACATACCTCTTGCAAAGGCATAGAAGGACTTACATTTTTCTCTCCAATGTGATATGCCCCATAACGCATATTTATCATAAGCAACCTTAACAGGACTTTTGAATGTTTTATAACCCGCGAGGGGGATACATGCTTGTCTACAAATCCTTATACTTGGTTATCTTATAACAATGTGATTGTTTTAAAGGATTTTGTGAGTTTATAGCCCCATGTTTTACTGGTTTTACATATATTTGGGGTGAGAACATGCTTGTTTACAAATGCATTTACAGGATTGTTTACAAATTGGTTTACATACTTATTTGCATAGCTCGCTATGGGATACATTATTTGACTTCATTTTTGGTCACAAATGCATACTTTACATTTGAAATGATTTCGGATTAGCTAAGGCTGATCGAACTGATAACAATTACATTACTGCCCGGGTGTTCTTGGAGGGGACACCGGTAACGGGAGTGTACATATACGCATTATTTGTATCCCTGCCCAAATTAGGGTACATACAAGTCTACGTCACAGCGTCATGAACTGTAAATCACTTGGAGGGTGAGCGCGAATGTTATGAAATAGATCTATTCGGATTGTGGATCCCTGTTCGGGTGATTAGCGATCACTTGGTAAACAACATTTATAGGATCTATTCGGGATTGACAACCCCCGTTCGGGTGATTAACTACCACCAGGTAAACGAACGTTATAACATGTCGGATCATTGTTGGGGATTACAGGGCCCCCCGACACATACATACTTGGAACATTTTGGTGACATTACATTTGTCATACATTCTTTATAAAATCTTTGGGATAAGATTTGGTACTTATGGTGATATAAAACGTGTTATGCATTCTTTATAAAATCTTTGGGATTTTTACATAGTACTGTGATATACAGTGGATTACATTCATATTTAAACTAATCTATGAACTCACCAACTTTAATGTTGACACTTTTCTCAGGTGGATTAGATGCTTGGACTATTTGATGTGCATTGGAGTCTTTACATTCAAGCTTTTCATTGTGATGCAAATTATGGGACAAATGTATTATTAAATTCAGATTTTTATTGAATTAACAAATGTTATTATTCAAACGACACCTAGAGGTCGTTCTCTTGTATCTATTGCTGTGTATTACGAAGTAACACCCCATTTGGTATTCCGCTGCGTTGTAAGTGATTTTTGGGGGTGTTACAGATTGGTATCAGAGCAATGGTTATAGAGAACTAGGTTGCATATTTTACCCTAGACTATAACCGTTTTCACAAATAATTGCATCACAACAAACATTTTCAAAGTGCATACTCACTACTTGCTTATGTGCTTTCGTTACGTACTGCATTAAGTGCTTACGTGGCATACATATATATGATATATATATGCTTGCATTCCTTTCGCGTATATCGTACGATTATTTATATAAGAGTTATTTATATAAATACCGGAGCGTTTCTTAAGACATTGTGGGTTGCACAATGGTCTCAATTATATGTCAGACATTGTGAGTTGCACAATGGTCTCATTTTGTTCTCAGACATTGTAAGTTAAACAATGGTCTCTAAGAATATTATTTTCTTCATAACTTTATATAATATCGTATTACGCGAAAGCCGTTATAATTTTGTTTACATGGAATTATGTATGAATCTAAGTATTACAAGTCTTGTATAGGCGGGACTTGTAATATGAGGATCGATATGATAATTGCTATATGTAGACAACAGCCCGTCACAGTTCTGTTTACACGGGATTGTGTACGAATCTAAATATTGCAAGTCTTGTATAGGCGGGACTTGTAATAGGAGGATCGATATGGTAATCACTATACTGATTTGTTTATAGAGATCTTTACCTTATTTACTCTAACCGGGTACTCATTAATTATCTTGAACTCTATGTGGATCTCGCCTGGCAGTTTTTACTTCCAGCTTCTAAAGACGAGTTTTAAATCACTCGTCCCATACTCAGTAGAGCACATGCATCGTCATGTCATCCATCACCTTGAAGGTTATGAGAGTACGCGTATTGCACCGGGAATTATTAAGTAGGATGGTTTATAATTTATTTATTTGAAGATTGGACGCCTCTTCATTTAAATAAATAAATTATAAATCACCGAACCATAAGTTTATCAATTCCTTATTTACATAAATTTGGACGCTTCTTATGTAAATAAGAAATTATAAATAATGGGCTTAATGTATCCGATATGACCACATATGAACCTGAAATCGAAAATCATCAGAATCCGTAAAAAGGTTTTGGAAGCAAATAGTGTCTTGCCACTCCGCAAAAATCTTAAGGCCTCATTTGGAGCTACCTTATCTCATTCTTAAGTTATTACTATAATACATAGCAAGTCCTTTTGCAACACTAAACTGTCGTGGAGCGTAACAGACTGAGTGCAATATCCCGTCACCATTGTTTTATAGTATGACGTTTATGGAAAACTACTAGGGTCCTGGAGCGGTCCCGACTGATACAACTTTATCCCATAAGTAATGCAACTCCCCTTAAACGAGATAAACACCTATCGACGAAGCAGATAGTTGGACTATTCATTTCGGGTCACTAGTAAGAAGACTTAGGTCGCGATACATCCTAGTACTGCCAAGAACTAGCAGTTGAGCATGCTTGAGTGAGAGTTCATCGGTTTGGGGTGAATGTATAGAGAGAAATGAGAGAGTTTTCTTTTGTGTTTTACACCTTAGGAATGTGTTTTGTATGTTTTTCTTACTAGTTAAGCCTTTATATAAGGTTTAACTAAGGTTAAGAAACTCTAGTTAAGTTAACTAGGGTTAAGTTAAAGAAAAATATCTAAAAGATATTTTAGATAAATATCTAATAAATATCTAATAAATATCTTGTAAATATCTTGTTAATTAAACGCGAGCTATGACCAAGGTTAGTATACAAAGATGACACGGCTCATAAAATGATATTTTATGATCATAAGAATAGTAGCGAGACATGTCGTAAATTTTTACAATGCTCGAAACAATTAACGAACGCGCAATCAACCGTTGACTCGCGAAAGCATGCGGGCAAAGCAGACAATATTGTGGTCTGAGTAAGCGGGATGTTCGAGTAAGAGCGATACCAGTGGTGTTAATATCAATCATAAAACTTGTGACGATATTTTTCTAAAATATCTACCTTGATGGATTTAATCCTGGTCAACTTAGCCAAGCTTTTGGTATGTTGAGAAGTGTCGAAACATCTAGAATCTATGCTGAAGAAAGCTATCAATCGTCTTGCTTAGAAACGGTTTTATCCAGATGTTAACCTTGTCATCGGTCACACAATCGGATAACACAAATTTAATCTCGGGACGAGATTTCTTTAAGGGGTAGGTACTGTAACATCCGAGAATTTTCGAATTTAGTATGACGATGTCAATCTTTGACTTTTTAGGGTCTGGCTTGACTTATAAGAACGATCATCTAAATCACGTTTTCACGACTCGGACTCTAAAGCAATTTGATGTGGAATGACATTCCTGACAACTTTTTAGTTGTTTGCTCCGAGACTGAGAACGAGCCGAAAAGGGCTGAAACAGCACCGCAAACATTATTCGAGCAATATACAACTCGACACAAAAAAACAATTAATTGTTTTATTACAGTATTTAAGTTTAATAAAAATATTAAATAAATTATTCATCATTTTTAATTAAAAGCGTTTTTGAAAACGCGACTATTCGAGTTGAAATCTATTTTATTTCGGACGGAGCGAAACCGGTTCATAAATTGAATAACAAATATTTTATAAAATGTTATAAAATATTTATGAAATATTATCAAATAAATACTCATTTTTATCAGAAAAATGATTTAGAAAACAATGGCGCAAGTTTCGAGATTTGAATCGTTCGTTAAGTCGCTCAAATGAGTCCCGAACCGATATTTATAAAAGTATAATAAAAATGTTACACTTATAACCCCCCAACTTTTGAAACTTTTCATTTTAAATTAATATATATATAAAACTTATAACATATTTTTCATTTCCATCTCACCTTTACACACACACACTCTTTTCTTTTATAACTCTCTCTCTCACCTCCTCTTCTTCCCCAAATTATCCGGCCACCACTCTCCCCACCGCCGGCCACTGTAGCGCCGCCGCCGGAAAAGTTTTCCGGCGGGGTTTTTCCGGCGAAGACCAAAGATGATCCCCATGAGTGGATCTACTCGATCCCCACTACCACTCTCCCTCACTCGCCCCTCCTCTCCGGCTGCTGTCCCACCGCAGCCAACACCACCACCTCCACACTTACGCAACCATCACCATCATCATCATTATCAGCCCGCCACCGCCACCTTTATAGCACCAAGGGTGCGTTTGCTTCACGTGTAACAAGCCACGAAGGGCGTGTTTGTTTCGTTTGGTTTAACAGCCCCAAAAGGAGTGTTGGGTTGTTATAAACACCCTAAAGGTGCGTTTGGTTTGAGTATTAACGCAAGGGTGCGTGGGGTTTGGTCTCAGCCGAGGGTGGGTTTGGTTCGCGTCGGGTTGTAATACCACTAGGGTGGGTTTGGTTCGCGTTGGACTAGTAAATACCCCCGCGAGGAGTTCGAGGGTTTGTGGTTGCAGCCGTGGTGTTTGGCTAATCGGGATGGGTAAAGCAGCAAGGGGTTTTCGGGGTCGGGCTGTGATAGTGTCGGGTCGGGCTGTGGTACAGCCGGGTATGTGTTGTTTGGGTTTGGTATTTGCAACAAGAAACGGGTGCGTTTTGGTTATGCAAAATAGCCCAAGGGGGGCGTTTGTCGTGGGTTCACAGCCGGGTATAACCGGGTCGGGTTTGACAGCGGGGTCAGCCCGAGGGTGGGTTTGTTTGGGTCTATTAACACAAAAGGGCGTGTTTGGTTTGATTGGTGAAACAGCCGAGGGGCTGTTGGGTTGGGCTTCAAAAACAAGCCGGGGTGTTGGTTTGGCTCGGGACAGCCGGGGCAAGGGTTGTCGGGTCGGGTTAAGGGTTAACAACCCAAGGGTGCGTTTGGCATAAGGGAAACAACAAAAGGGGTGTTTGGTTGGCTGCCATCACCACACGGGTGTGTTTGGCAGCCACCGCCATCACCTAGGGTGCGTTTGGATTTGGGTTTACTAAAAACAAGGGTGCGTTTGGCTTAACAGCCACGCACAAGGGTGCGTTTGGCTGTCCATCAGCCGGGGTGCGTCGAGTTGTGTGTTGACACCGAAATAAAGTGAGTTTGTTTAACACAAATATATAAATTGTTTCATTTAATCGATTTATATAATTTGTGATGAAAAGTATTATAACTTGCGCGGTCTAGTTAAAATATGAAATAAATATTAAAACGAGACTGATATTAATGTATAAGTGATATTAGACACATTTGAGACGAGACTTGGACTAAAAATAGACTTTAGTGCCTTTATGAAACGGATAATATAAAACAGAAAATAGAATGTGGGATTCGGAATTCGAGACTTTGATAAGTTAGACTTTGGTTTACAAAATATAACAAATTATATTTTGACGGACGTTTAGACATAAAACGGGACTTTTAACTCCCAATAACGAAGAAACTGGATCGAAATCAGAATATACACTTTAGTTATAAAATAGGTTATTTTTAATAAATATTAAAAATGACAGATTTATTAATTAAATGATTTGATCACTTTCGAGTCCGTTTCAGCCTTCCGGCGAAACACGAAAGTTGTTCGTAATGGCATTTTACTTTGCCGCGAGGCTTATCAGCTTTAGATATTAGAGATAAGTTATATTGGACAGAAAATAGTATATATTCAAAATATACTCAGGGTTAAGGTTTAAAGACGCGCAAGTGGATTTTCTCATCACATGTATATATGACTGCATACATATAAAAATATGTATGAGTTCGTGGTAACGATGTACGCATCGTTGATCATATTTAATACGTGTATTATAATCGAACGGCATAATTATAGGTCGTGGTCGAGATCGTTGCTGATTCAGTGTGATTTAATTGGATTAATTGATCGTGGTCTTTAATCAATGTGAGTTCATAGCCTCGCTTTTCAATCTTTTTGAAAGTTTAATAACCCGCGAGGGGGATACAACTTGGCTACAAATCCTTATACTTGGTTATCCTTATTAACAATGTGATTTTTTCTTAAAAGGTTTTGTGAGTTTATAACCCAGATTTATTACTGTTTTTCCATATATTTGGGGTGAGAACAGCTTGTTAACAAATGCATTTACAGAATGATTACAAATTGGTGTGACCATACTTATTTGTCAGTAGTTCGCTAGGGAATACATTATTTGACTTCATTTTTGGTCACAAATGCATACTTTACATTTGAAATGATTTCGGATTAGCTAAGGCTGATCGAACTGATAACAATTACATTACTGCCCGGGTGTTCTTGGAGGGGACACCGGTAACGGGAGTGTACATATACGCATTATTTGTATCCCTGCCCAAATTAGGGTACATACAAGTCTACGTCACAGCGTCATGAACTGTAAATCACTTGGAGGGTGAGCGCGAATGTTTAAGAAATAGACTATTCGGATGTGGATCCCTGTTCGGGTGATTAGCGATCACTTGGTAAACGAACATTATAGATCTATTCGGGATTGACAACCCCCGTTCGGGTGATTAGCTACCACCAGGTAAACGAACGTTATAACATGTCGGATCATTGTTGGGGATTACAGGGCCCCCCGACACATACATACTTGGAACATTTTGGTGACATTACATTTGTCATGCATTCTTTATAAAATCTTTGGGATAAGATTTGGTACTTATGGTGATATAAAACGTGTTATGCATTCTTTATAAAATCTTTGGGATTTTTACATAGTACTGTGATATACAGTGGATTACATTCATATTTAAACTAATCTATGAACTCACCAACTTTAATGTTGACACTTGTAAGCATGTTTTTCTCAGGTGGATTAGATGCTTGGACTATTTGATGTGCATTGGAGTCTTTACATTCAAGCTTTTCATTGTGATGCAAATTATGGGACAAATGTATTATTAAATTCAGATTTTTATTGAATTAACAAATGTTATTATTCAAACGACACCTAGAGGTCGTTCTCTTGTATCTATTGCTGTGTATTACGAAGTAACACCCCATTTGGTAAAGATGGCTAAAACTTGTTATCATTCACATTGTATGTAACTAGATTTTGGGACCTGCCTTTGTAAAACTCTGATTTTAAATGAATGATAACGTATCTTTTGAACAACGTCTCTTTTAAGTCGTTTTCTATGATTATGATTGTTGTATCCATGAAGTAATACCCCAGATTAGCTTCCGCTGCTATATTGTAAAAATGGGGGTGTTACAGATTGGTATCAGCGCCATGGTTATAGAGAACAAGGTCAAAACCTTAACTATAACCACATTTCTTTTCTAGCCATCAAAGTCCTCCGTGCCACTACATTCCGGAACAGTATGTAAAGATACATATCTATTATACTATTACATAAATAACTTATGTTATTTACAATTGGGTTGTTATCAGAACGATGTCTTCTCCCAACCACTCTACTTCCGATCTTGAGGATGCTTTTTCCTCTATGAATATTCTTAACTATACTTCGGTCTCACCGGATTATTTCCCAGCTTCAGCAGGAAGCAGTTCTTTTAACTCTTCGGAAAACTCTAAAGATAATATGATCCCACCAGTATTCTCATCTTTCTACAATAATCCGTATTTGAAGGACGTACAAGCATTTTATGCTAAAGAATTACCTATTCCATCACCAGATCCTATTACTCCACCAGCTATTTTGACTCCATCTCCAGTATTACCACCATCACTACTATTTGATCCTCGATATTTCTTTGTTCCTGAAGAACTATTACCACCTAAGAAGCGAATCCATTCCCCACTTCTTCCTCAACTACTTTATCTAATTCATCTCGGAATCAAACTTGTATTTTGGTATCACTATCCTTCTCAGTTTATACTCCTACCCCACCTCAAGTATTTGAAATAGGAAAATGTTCAGATAAGATGTATTTGAAACATCATATCTTGAATTATTTAGATAAACTCTATCTTCACCGCATTGAGAGAATGGAAGAAGGACGTATTAATGGTAACAAACTAAAGACCGAACTTAAAAGAATCCGTACTCAGATTATCAGACTTCAAAAGAAGCGGTTAGGGCAAAAGGATAAGATTGCCTTTGCTCACTACAGAATTTCCGATCTTGAACAAATCATTGAGAAAAAAGCTATTAGACTAGTTATAGCTTTATCCTAGCTACGGGATGTGTGGTATAAATAAAAACGCTTGTCAAATCTTGACTATGTACAGTAAAAAGGCAAGTTATTTATAAAGGCAATCCCATTTCATACCTTATTGTTTCCAACTTATCTCTCTCTTTCATCATCATCTCCATCATTTGTATCATTATCTCCGTCTCCATGAATCATACCATAACTTCTAAGTGCTTAAAATCCAAAAATAAGCATTTCTCTTTAAGCATCTTAAGCATCACATTTTCTTTAAGCATTACCTTTCAAAACTTGTGATATCATTCTTACTACGTGTTATCTTATGTTGATAGAATGCCTCCCAAAAGGACGTCAACATCCGAAACACCAGCCATAACTTTGGATGCCCTCCGGCAACTGATTGCTGATTTTACTGCAGCCCTGGAAGCACAAGCTGCTACCATGGCAAATGCCGACAATCCCAATAGGAATACTGGACCAAGAGAACCTCCTGTAGCAAAAAGAGGAAACTACAAAGAATTCATAAATTGTCAACCTTTCTACTTCAATGGCACGGAAGGAGCTGTTAACCTCATCCGCTGGTTTGAACGGACTGAATCGGTGTTTTCTCGTAGCAAGTGTGCCGAGGAAGACAGAGTGACATTTGCTACTGGTACTCTAACCAATGATGCCTTGTCTTGGTGGAATGCATACGCCCAACCTAACGGAATAGAACAAGCCAATAGGATCACCTGGACCGAATTAAAAGAACTCTTAACCAATAAGTATTGCCCTCGAACTGAAGTCAAGAAAATGGAAGACGAATTTTACAACTTGGTTGTGAAAGGAAATGATCTTAAGACTTACATTAGGAGATTCCAAGAATTAGCCGTCTTATGCCCAAACATGGTACCAAATGCCGAGAAACTCGTGGAAGTCTTCATCAATGGATTACCCAGAAGTATTGAAGGAAATGTTACTGCCTCGAAGCCTCAAACTTTGGAGGAAGCCATCAACATAGCCCAGAGATTAATGGATCAGATAATAAAGCGTGATTCTGTTCTAGAAACCAATGATCGCAAACGAAAGCTTGAGGATGAGAGAAACATCATCAACAACAACTATCAGAATAACCACAACAATAACAACCGTAACAATGATTACCATCGACAGCAGAATAGAAGACAAGAAACCTTCAGAACTTATACTGCCACCAATGGATATGCTGGAAACCTTCCCTTATGTAAGAGATGTAGACTACATCACACGGGACCTTGCAGTGTCAAGTGTCAGGTTTGCAACAAGATAGGTCACCAGACCAAGTACTGCAAAAACAACAGGGCCACAAGAAAGCATACTTAGAGATGAGCTTGCTACTCTAGAAACAACTCTCGAAGATATTCAACTCTCATCAGAATCTTCTTCAATCTGAAAACACTAATCATCAAGCTACAATCCTTGTCGTTTGTTACTTTTATCTTACTACAAGATACTTAGCATAAGTATCAACTCTTTTTCATATGTAAAGTTATCCATGAGATAATAAAGTGATAATTCTGTTACGTCTTGTTATCTGATGATATCAAAACTCAACATCATTTGTCGATTCTATTATGTTCAACTCTGAAACATAAATTATCATCCTCGACTATATGGGCGTCAGTACACATCTCAATATTTTCTTACTTTTCATGATCATACCATATTTTCGGTATCATGTTTTTATGCTTAGGTAAGACGATTTATGATCATCTTATTGAAATGAATTAGAACGCTTCTTCATTTAAATAAGGAAATGATAAATCTCCGAACTATGAATTTATAAGTTCTCAGTTACAAAGAGTTGGACACTTCTTTTTGTAAGTGACAAATTATAAATAAGTAGGCTTAAGTATATAACATGCGTACAAACAAGTTTCTTTCAATCCATTTGTACAAATAATTCCTTAATCATTATCATTATTACCTTCATCATCTTTTCATTCCAAGAATCTATATCTCACATGATTAGCAACCCTCTTACAAATTCATAATCATTCCTTGACATTACTCATTCCATGATCTCCGTATTCTAAAATTCTCTGTTATATTCTGCAACCTAGTAACAAGGAAATACACAAGGATCTATACAATGTCAAATGGTTTCAATACCACTAGGTATGAAAATTTTGACAAAGACTTGTGATAGCATTCTTATTTGATGTTGACTTTTAAAGGTTAATGAATAATGATTCTTTACGATCAGAGTAGCACGGCAGAAGCATGGTGGGCCCATAACCCACTAGTTCCGTAAATCAAAGTATTATATCCACCTAGGTTCTATCAGAATCTGGAAAAATTCTATTGGCTGTCATCAAGAGGCGTGGTTTTGGAAATAAGTAAACGTGTGAAAAGAGGTAATTATAATTATGGTACGTAACATAATTATAAATACATCACACACGTGGACTTGTAACCTTCATTAGCCTAACATAAAGATTAAATTCATACCCAATACTTACATCTATTCCCAAACAATACCACTATAACTTTTAATTAAATCTCAGGACGAGATTTCTGTAAGGGGTGGAGACTATAACAACCCAAGAATTTTCATCAAATGCAAAACTTATTTTACTATTATCACAATTGTACTTACATTACTTGCATTGCCAATATCTCAGTATGTCATGTAACTTACATAACTAAAGTAGACGAGCTCACGCAACCTATCTATGGCCATCCTGTCTTCATATATGTCAAGAAAACATCACAATATGTCAAGTCAATATCATCATATCCTTATTACAAAGTACATTATTCCTATAATGTACCATTCGCAACGTTATATCAAAACGGGCTTTAAACCGTTATCGGATGCCTCTAAACCCTAATTCCATGAAGGATTAACATCTAAAGTGAATGCACAAGCTCCTAAAGCATATGTACAAGCAATATGACATCTCATTTGAAATATAAAAATCTCTCTAAATCAAAGTACAAGTCCCTAAAAGCTCAATGTACAAGTCATTAAGCATGATCTCTAAAATAGCCGTTTTACCTCCGTTTTCATTCTAATTTCTTTACCATCACTTGTGTGCAAGCTACTACACTCAATATACAATGTGTAAACCCTAATTATTCTATTCATAAGCTTTCATATCTATTTCTACATTCAAAACCCTAATTCAAAACCCTAAACCTTAAAACTGAGCTAGTTTCTAAACTATGACCCGTTTCTTCATTTTTATCCATTGTAAACTCAAACCAACTCTCAAATAAGTGGTAATAACATAAATTACAACATTCTTAATCACTTTCCATCATCATTTCACCATATTAACAACAATGTACAAGAAACAAAGCTAGAAAACCCTAATTATGCCCTAATTGTAACTTTTAACCCGTTTACTCATTTTCTACCCATTTTAACCCAAAACACCTATCAACTTTTGATTATAATCATTAATATAAGTCTTAGGATCAGTAAACTAACATTCTTAATTAAATGTACACGAATTACAAGCTAGAAAACTCAATCTGAACCCTAATGAGCCCTAAATGTACCCGTATACACCTTTCTTTCATTTTGACCCATTTTCACCAATATTTTTGCAATCAAGCACCTCCATGACTAAGCTACTTCATTCCTAAGCAGCTTACAAGTACCTCACACAAATATCTTTACCTTATATAGTTTAAAAATGGCACATGGTCTTCCTTTTTCTTCTTTACTTAGCCGCGACATCACATGGGGTATCCAACACATCAAAGCTAGTTTCTAGCTCATGAAACTCATCATTTATTAATACTATTATTTACAACCTTAAGATCATATTTTAATCACTTTTTGATCAATGTCCACGAAATATAAACCAAAATCTTGATTTCGAGCCCTAAGACCCCAAAACTGACCTGCCGGCAGACTTGCACATTGTTTACCCATATGATAACACATCCCCATGTGCAAGCACCTCCATGAATCACTCCCATGTGTCCTCAAGCAGCTTACCCACCTAATTAAACCTTTCCATGGCCAAAATCAAAGCCACATATCCTCCTTTTATGCTACTTCAGCAGTGGCAAGCATCTAGGACCTCCAACACCTTCAATTTACTTCCTAGACCTCCCAACTCACACCATAGCCTCAACACTTTAGATACTAGATGTTACACATGTCATAGATCAGATCATGAAGCTATCTTAGTCACCTTGCCTTGTTTAAGTATAAATAGAGGCACAAAACCTTCATATACATACTTGGCTACCCACCTCATCTGTTCCTAAAACCCAAGTGAGCAACTATTCTCTGCTCCATTTGATCCTAGGATCATCTAAGAAGATCATTCAAGCGAAGCTTTGAATATTTGAAGCCCGGGGAACAAGATACAAGGCGTACGAGTGGAAATACTACCCGAAACAACCCGTTTCCACCATTTTTGATCCTTGAAGCTCAAACCCAGGTTTTGAATGTTCTACTTCTGCTACTACAACACCCTATTATGTCTCAAATATCCTAATTATACTCTGTTAAAGTTTCATTAACTACAATTTATGCTCAATATTCCAATTTGACCCAAAACCGTACACCCCGAAACCCTAATTTCGCGTTTTTTGGTTTAAAACTAAATTTTATAATGATTAAATATTGTTTATAATATATACTAGCATGCTTAAATAATGTAAAATAACCCACTTTATTGATTAATGAAGGAATTTTGAACTAAACCCGCGCGTTTACGTTTTGATAAACCCTAAATTGACCCGTTTGCTTCTAGGCCTAACAAATCTTTCTATTTAAACTTGCATTACGTTTAAAAACTTTATATTTTAGTTATTAAAACAATAAATATCTTTAGAAGATGTTAACATAAGCTTGCATGGCAATTGGATAGTTTGTGATATACTCCATGCAAGGGTATATATCGTAACATTCTAATTAATACCTAGAAGGGTTGAATATGTCATTTTATCAAAGTATAACTATAGGGTCAATTAGGTCACTTTTCAGAAGTACAAAGTTTACTTGGTATATCTTTAACCTTGAAGACCAAAGTCGTAAAAGTGCAAACTCTAGGTAAATTCTGCACTTTTCAAACTCAAGTGTTCTAAAATGTAACATTTTGAAAAAGGAAAAATCATGTTTAAAACCTTACAAGACATAACAATTAATTATAACGGCTACTCGTGCCTTAACAATTCCAGATATTGATTAAAACGCATTAAAATTGATATATCGTATCACAATTACTAGGGAGCTTCATATTAAGTGAGTTTCATCTGGAATCACGTTCTGACTGATTGTTAGATTTTTCGATTTAAAGTGCCCTAAGCCCTCAAGACGATTACTGTAATGACTTTCTGAAATATGTATTGTCCCAATCGGAGATGACAATAATTCCAAACTCTTCAATCAAACTCAAAACTCTTAAAACTAAAGTATCTCGAGTACAATCTTTCTAAAACGCACATACTAACTCACAGTTAGCGTGACGTACTATTTACTATCATTTTGGCTATATCAACATTACCCTGTTAATATTGTGATACGGTCGTCAGCTTTCATTTCAGAAATATATATTACATCTACCTATCAGTAAGTTCATAACCTCTGCCTTTAAACTTATTTACATGTTTTTATAAACCCGCGAGGGGGGTAATACATGCATGTTAAAAACACTATTTACATACTCGTAGATTATCTTATATAGAATGTGAATACCTTTCAAAGAATAATACATAATGCTTAAACCCAGGAATACAAGTGTTTTTAACAATTTATATTCTAATCCTGATACATTATTACATCTACTGTCTAAGTTTACATTATGCCAAAAGTCTCTCATTAATCAGTGGAACAGTAATCACTTTCCGTGTGAAAAACGCAAACATTGTGGATAGATCTATCGGGATTGTACGAATCCTGTTTTGTGTTAAGCCAAAATAGTTAACCAAACAACTATATTTGAAATATCATAGGTATAGATGGAAATTACCTACACCGAGGGCCATTATCTCTATATATATATATCACATCATTTTGGGTATATATATATACACTAGTCAGTTTGTGTGCCATGAGCCAGACCAGACTATACTATACAAGACAAGACCAGACAGACCAAACAAGACAATAACGCAGTAATACATAGTTACTATAATAATGTGTAATTGTTTTCAATTAATACAAATAAACGGGTATAAAATAAACGTGACCCAAGATCAAACAATACCATTTTCATAATAAATTGTGTTTGTATAATATTACACACCTATGACGTTTATATCAACTGTTTACCTAAACCTATGAATTTCACTAAACCTTTGTGTTGACATTTTAGCATGTTTAACTCAGGTTATTGAGCAATATACGGCACTGGAGTTGGCAAGGACCTCGAAATGGCTAAACTTTTATCCATTTACATTTGTATGTAACTGAGATTTTGGACCTGCCTTGAAAAACTCTGATTTGAAATGAATGATATCATATTCTTGAATAAACTTTCTCTTTTGGGTCGTTTAATATTATTATGATTGTTGTATCCATGAAGAATACCTCCATATTAGCTTCCGCGCTATTTTGTAAAAATGGGGGGTGTTACCAAGAACTGTACACCGCCATGGTTATAGAGAACAAGGTCAAAACCTAACTATAACCACATTTCTTTTCAAGCCACAAAGTCTCTCCGTGCCACTACAATCTGATCAGTATGTAAAGGATACATAATTATTATACTATAGTAATCATAGAATAACTTATGTTATTTACAAATTAGGTTGTTATTAGAACAATGTCATCTCCTAATCACTCTACTTCCAGTATTGATTATGCTTTTTTCCTCTATGTAAAATATTCTTAACTATATTTCGGTCTCATCAGGATTATTTTCCCAGTTCATCAGAAAGCCAGATCTTTAATTCTTCTGAAAACTCTAACAGAATAATATAATCCCCACCAGTATTCTCATCTTTTACAAAAATCCTTGTTTGAAGACGTACAAGCATATTTATGCTAAGGAATTACTCTATTTCATCACCAATCCTATTACTCCCACTAGCTATTTTGACTCCCATCTCTGGTATTACCACCCATCATTACTATTGATCCTCGATATTTCTTTGATCTTGAAAGAACTATTACCACCAAAGATGCTAATCCGTTCCATCTTCTTCCTTAACTACTTTATCTAATCATCCAGGAATCAAACCTGAGATTTGGTAATCACCATCTTCACTCAGATTATACTCCTACCTGCCTACCCCACCCTCAAGTATTTGATAATAGGGAAATGTTTAAGATTAAAGATGTATCATGAAACATCATGAGAAACAAGTCGAAGATATTTTGAACTACTTAACTCTCTCTTCACCGCATTGAGAAAATGGAAGAAGGACGTATTAATGGTAACAAACTAAAGACCAAACTTAAGGGAATTCGCACTGAGATTATTAGACTTCAAAAGAAGCAGTTAGGGCAAAAGGATAAGATTGCCTTTGCTTACTATAGAATTTCCAATCTTGAACAAATCATTGAGAAAATCCAAGCTCGTCACCAAACAGATCAGGAGGATCTTTAGGATGTCATCTACCGGCTCAGAATCAACAAACTCTTAGACTAGTTATAGCTTTACCCTTAGCCACGGGCTGTGTGGTATAAATAAAAACGCTTGTCAAATCTTGACTATGTACAGTAAGAAGGCAAGTTATTTATAAAGGCAATCCCGTTTCGTACCTTATTGTTCCAACTTATCTCTCTCTTTCATCATCATTTCCACCAATTGCGTCATTATCTCCGTCTTCATGAATCATACCATAAACCCTGAGTGCTTAAAATTTAAAAAAATAAGCATTTTAAAAATCACATTTTCTTTAAATATTACCTTCCAAAACTTATGATGTCATTCTTACTACGTGTTATCTTGTGGATAGAATGTCTCCCAAAAGGACGTCAACATCTGAAACACCGGCCATAACTTTAGCTGCCATCCAACAACTAATTAATGATGGCATTTCCTCAGCTCTAAAAGCACAAGCTGCATCAATGGCAAGTGATAGTAATCCCAACAGGAACACCGGACCTACTGGAACTCCTGTAGCAAAAATGAGAAACTATTAAGAGTCCGTTAGCTGTCAAGCTTTCTACTTCAATGGTACGGAAGGAGCAGCTAGCCTCATTCGCTGGATTGAGCGGACTGAATCAGTATTTCTCGTAGCCACAGTAGCCTAAGAAACACAAAGTGACATAAGCTTACCGGTACTTTAACGATGATAGCCCTGTCTTGTAGAATTCATATCTCAATCTATGGAATAGATCAAGCCAAACAAATCACTTGCACTCGAATTGAAAAGAACTATAACCGATAAGTAATCCCTCGAACTGAAGTCAAGAAAAAGGAAGACAATTTTACAATTGGTTGGAAATGAAATGATCTAAGACTTACATAGGAGATTCAAGAATTAGCCTTCTTATGCCCAAACCATTGGTACCAATCCGAGAAACTTATGTAGGTCTTCATCAATGGATTACCTATAAGTATTGGAAGGAAACATACGCCTTGAAAGCCGTCAAACTAGTTGGAGGAACCCATCATCATTGCCAACAAGAGGTTATGGATTAGATAATAAAGCATAAACGTGCAAGAACTAATGATCGTAAAAGAAACTAGGATAAGGTAATCATCATCAACAACAACTATCAGAATAAACTAAAACAATACACAACGTAACAATGATCACCACCAGCAGCAGAACAGGAAGCAAGAAACCTTCAGGACTTATACTGCCACCAATGGGTATACTGGAAATCGTCCTTTGTGTGAAAGATGTACCCTACATCACATAGGTCCTTGTACTGTCAAGTGTCGGACTTGCAACAAGATAGGACATCTGACCAAGAACTGCAGAAACAAAAGATCAACCACTAGAACTAATCTATAAACGGTATCCGTAACTTGTAATGCCTGTGGAAAGAATGGACATTATGCGAATCGGTACTCAAAAGCAAACAACAGGGCCACATGAAAACATACGTAGGGATGAGCTTAATTTTGTTCACTTTAGTATTCTACCACTAAAAACACTCTCAGAGAATATTACAACTCTCATCAGAATCTTATTCAATCTAAAAACCCCAATCATCAATCCTCATCGTCTGTTACTTTTATCCTACTACAAGATACGTTGCATAAGTATAAACTCTTTTAGAGTTTCATATGTAAAGTTATCCATGAATTAATAAAGTGATAATTCCGTTACATCTTGTTATCTGATGATATCAAAACTCGACATTATTTGTCAATTCCATCGATTCTATTATGTTCAAACTCTGAATACTCTCCTTATACCTTTGCAACATAAATTATCAACCTCGGATTATATGGGTCGCCAGACACAATCAACATCTTAATATTACTACAATTCATTGATCATTATCATTTTCACACCTTACCATATCGTGTTTTTATCGTTAGGTAAGAAGACGTAGTTTTATGATTATCTTATTGAAATGAATTAGGTCACTTCTTCATCTGAATAAGGAAATTAAAAATCTCTGAACTATGAATTTATAAATTCTCAGTTATAAGGAGTTGAACGCTTCTTTTTATAAGTGACTAATTATAAATAAATAGGCTTAAGTATATAACTACGTACAAACAAGTTTCTTTTAATCCGTTTGTACAAACAATTCCTTAATCATTATAATTATTACCTTCATCATCTGTTCATTTCAAAATCTGTATCTCACGTGATTAGCAACTCTCTTACAAATTCATAATCATTCTTTGACATCACTCATTCCATGATCTCCGTATTCTAAAATTTTCTGTTATATTCTGCAACATAATAACAAGGAAACACACAAGAATCTATACAATGTCAAATGATTTCAATACCACTAGGTATGAAAATTTTGACAAAGACTGTGATACATCTTATTCGAGTGTTGACTTTAAAAAGGATAATGAATAACGATTCCTTACGATCACAATAGCATAGCAGAAGCATGTAGGCCCATAACCCACAGGTTTTGTAAATCAAAGTATTTCATCCACCCAGGTTCTATCAGGATCTGAAGAAATTCTATTGGGCTGTCCAACAAAGAGTTGTAGTCTTGAAAAAATGTAGAAACGTATGAAAGGAGTAATTATAATTATGGTTACAACATAAATTATAAAATGCATCACAAACATACGGTGGCTTGTGACGTTGATTAAACCAAACATAACAATCACAAATTCATACCCAGTACCTACATCTATTCCACTATAACTATCAATTAAATCTCCAGGACGAGATTCTGTAATGGGGGGTGAGATATAACAAAACCCAAAGAATTTTAATCAACCTATTGTTTAGCTATGATCACAATTGTACGGGGAAATTTTTCGCTTATTACATTACTTGCATTGTTCAATAATCTCATATGTCATGTAACTTACTACTAAAGTAGACAAGCTCATCGTAACCTAATCTATGACATCCTGTCTTCATATATGCAAGCAAACATCAACAATATGTCAATCCAATAATCCAGCAATATATCCTTATTACAAAGTACATTATCCCTATAATGTACCATTCGCAACGTTATATTAAAACAGGCTTTAAACCGTTATCGTATACCTCTAAACCCTAATCTCATGAAGGATTAATATCTAAAGTGAATGTATCAGCTACTAAAGCACAATATACAAGTAATATTGAACATTTCAATTGAAATAAAAACTCCCTCCAGTCAGTTAACAAGTTTTCAAAGCATAATGAACACGTCATTAATGCCTATATCGAAAATAGCTTTTTTACCTCTGATCTGTTTTTACCTTCAATTTCTTCACCACCACTTTTGTACAAGCTAATACACTCAATATACAATGTGTAAACCCTAATTATTCCATTCATAAGCTTTCATATCTATTTCTACATTCAAAACCCTAATTTAAAACCCTAAACCCTAACCCAAGCTAAATAGTAAACCCTAGCCCGTTTATTGATTTTTATCCATTATAAACCCAAATCAACACACAAAAATTTGTAATAAACTTATTTTACAACCATAACAATCATATACAATCACTATTTCATAATCTCATTTCATTTATACAAGAATCAAATTCGAGAAACCCTAAATGAACCCTAAATGATCATTCGAACCATTTTCTTGTTTTTAACCATTTCAATCTCAAATAAGTAATCAAGAGCCATTGTAAACTCATGAAATGGGTTTACAATTCATTATCCATCATTACTTTGGCAATATAAAAGAAATAGAAAGCTAGAAACCCTAAAGAAACCATTGCGAGCCCTAATCTAACCCGTAACCTTATTTACTCAAAATCAACCCATTTGAGCTTAAACCACCAATCAAATTTCATTAATGATCATTAATACAAGGACCAAGGTCAGTATTCTATCATCCTTGATCAAATGTACACGAATTCGAAGTCTTGAAAGTTAAAGAAACCCTAATCGCACCCATTTGGAACCCGCGACCTCATTTCTTCATTTTTAACCCGTTTTAACCCAAACCACTTGCTAACTTTTATTAATACTTATTATTACAAACCTTAAGATCATATTTTAATCACTTTTTGATCAATGTCCACGAAATATAAACCAAAAACTTGATTTCGAGCCCTAAGACCCCAAAACTGACCTGCGGCTAGACTTGCACCATTTTTACCCATTTAAAACTCTTCCCATGTGCAAGCACCTCCATGAATCACTCCCATGTGCCCTCAATCAGCTTACCCACCTAATTAAACCTTTCCATGGCCAAAATCAAAGCCACATCTCCTCCTTTTATGCTACTTTAGCCGTGGCAAGCATCTAGGACCTCCAACACCTTCAATCTACTTCCTAGACCTCCCAAATCACACCATAGCCTCAACACTTCAGCTACTAGATGTTACACATGTCATAGATCAGATCATGAAGCTATCTTAGTCACCTTGCCTTGTTCAAGTATAAATAGAGGCACAAAACCTTCATTACAACTTGCACCCACCTTCATCTTTCTATAACCCAAGTGAGCAACTATTCTCTGCTCCATTTGATCCTAGGATCATCTAAGAAGATCATTCAAGTGAAGCTTTGAAGATTTGAAGCCATGGGAACAAGATACAAGGCGTACGAGTGGAAATACTACCCGAAACGACCCGTTTCCACCATTTTTGATCCTTGAAGCTCAAACCCAGGTTTTGAATGTTCTACTTCTGCTACTACACCCTTATAATGTTCATATGATCCTAAATATACTCTTGTTAAAGTTTTATAACTCAATTCATGCTCATTTTCCATTTTGATCCAAAACCGTACACCCGAAACCCTAATTTCGCGTTTTTCTTAAAACTAAATGTTATAATGATTAAATATTGTTATAATCTATCCTATCATGCTTAACTAATGTTAAAATAACCACTTTATTGATTAATGAAGGAATTTGAACTTAAAACCCACGCGTTTACGTTTTGAAACCCTAATTTGACCCGTTTTGCTTCCTAGCCTAACGAATCATTATTTTAAACTTGCGTTACGTTAAAACTTCATATTTTAGTTTATTATAACTTATAAATATCTTTTGAAATGTTAACATAAGCTTGCATGGCAATTTGGACATGTTTTGTGATTATAATCCATGCATGGGGTATATATCGTAATTTTTCCTGAAATAAGATAGACTAAAAGGTCTGAATATGTCATTTTATCAAATATATAACTATAATGGGTCTATTATGACACTTTTCCAAAGTACAGAAGGTTTACTTGGTATATTATCTTTAAACTTGAAGGACCAAAGTCATAAAAGTTTAAACTCCAAGGGTAAATTCTGCCACTTTTCAAACTCAAGAGTCTAAAATGTAACATTTTGAAAAAGTATAAAATCATATTTAAAACCTTACAAGACATAACTTTAATTAACGCTTCTCGTGCTTAACATTTCCAGATATTGATTAAAACGCTTAAAACTAATTATATCGTATCACAATACTAGGGAGCTTCATATTAAGGAGTTTCATCTTGGTATTACATTCTGACTGAGTTGTTGGGTTTACGATTTAAAGTGCCCTACGTTCCAGGAATTTTTATCTTGTATTAAAGCTCAAAACTAAAACTTTAAATTACAGTACATAAACACACCTATATATTAAAAATACTAATACTGCTGAAGCTTGATTTTACAGGGTGGTGGTGGTAGTATTATTTGTCTTTTTCGATGATATTACAACTGAAAAAACAACTGCCTTTTTAATAGTGCGAAACAATAAGAAATATGCCGTTGGCAATAAACATATGCTTTGGCATCTGCATAATCCAGGGAATAAACTATTGCAAAATCCCAGGCCATAAAATTCAAACTCTTTAACAAAAGTGGGACCGGCTCATATTATTTAAACATAGGCGGGACCGGCGGCTTTAATAATTAAACATAAGTGGGACCGACTTCTTTTTTATCTTGTGGACTTTTGTGACTTTTGTAGCACGCGTTTGTAG
The DNA here is from genome assembly GCA_026074375.1 of Tanacetum coccineum. NCBI lineage: Eukaryota > Viridiplantae > Streptophyta > Magnoliopsida > Asterales > Asteraceae > Tanacetum > Tanacetum coccineum. The sequence continues at coordinate 22,464 of BQNB010013063.1, read as the reverse complement.
ACTTTTGTTACATACGGGCCTCTGAGCTTCTGAACAAAGTGATATGGGACGATTCGATTTAATCGCTTGCAGACTATAAACAACCCCATCCTGGGTCCCACAATAAAAATCGAATACGTCAACTCGCGTTCCGTCATCTTCTAGAAACCCTTTCCTGTTGTAGCTGATACTTGTCGTCGTTGTTGATTGTGTTTGTCCATCGTCATTGTCGTTCGTCCTTTGATTACTATTGTCTTACTTGAGAAGATATATTTTATTGCTCCCAATCCTTGTGCCAGGGCTTCCAGTTCAAATGAGGATTCTCTGGCTTTCTTTATTCTGTACACTAACATCTTCTCTTTGATTGTACCAGTGGGTTATCTTTGTATGATTTCCCTATCAGATTTGGCTTTGGAATTGTATGGTTGCTTGTAGGTGTACCCGCATGGCTTTAACGCTTCTTTTGCTGCTAGTAAGTTCATGTCTTGAGCTGACTGATCTCCTGCATCAGATTTATACCATTTCTTATTGGGGTTATGGGTTGGCCTTGAGCTGGTAATATTTGTACAGTGCTCCTGGTTCTTTAATTGTGAAGAGAGTTTTTTGTGAAGATTCCTAGGAAGTGGTTTGGAAATCTTCAAGACTTCTTCGCAGTGGTTCCATATTCTTTCTCTAAATTGTTATATGGGTACTGTAGAACTTCCTCCACTGATAAAGAGGAGCAGCTGCTAATTCCTTCATTTCTCCAGTGCATCCTGCAAAAACACAGGTTAACAAGTCTCAGAAAGAGAATCAGCAAGGGTGTTGTGTTTCAACCTACCTATTTTCTTCTATGTTAAAATTTGACGCCTGTTCCGGTGACTGCATCTGCAAACTTGATCCATCTAACCCTTGAGGATTTATTGCTATTAGTTTTTGTTAGTAAAATCTAATATTGGCTTGACAAACTGTTCTAGAGTGACTTCTTTTTGTCAATGTAGTAAATCTTCAATTTCTCCAAGGTGTTGATGCATGCATTAATTTCGGCATCAATTGTGGATTGAGTTGTTGAGAACTTGCCACTTGCGTATGCACATATTTTTTCTGAACTCTTTGGATCCTCTTTGCTCTTTTTCCATTTGACTATTCCTCCCCATCCTTCCATACATCCATCTGTTTCCAAGATGATAGAGCATTTTCCCCGGTGGAAATTCCATGTCCCGAAAGATTTTGAACTTGTTCTTGTGATTTTTCTGATCTAATCATAGTTAGAAGGCTTCAATCGTTTGTCTCCATGAGCATATTGTATTTTCGGTACAGAGGCCGTAAGAGTATCCAAGCTTGTTGGATATGGCTTTCGAGCAAAATTAGGAATCCAAAGAATGACCTTAATTCCCTTCTTTGTCTTCAGCTTCTTCTTCTTTTGAATTTACAAACAATCTTCTTTATGATATGTGGTTGCAGCTTTATTGTTCCTTCTCCTATGACTGCTCCTAAGAAATCCACTTTTAGAGACTGCTATCTTCATTTTTGTTGGAGAATAAACCAGCAGACCCGTTATCTTCACAGATCTTTAACATTTGTTTTTCCAAGGTTTGCATGATACCTATTTCTTTATTTGATAAAACCATTATATCACATCATATATACTGCGATTGAAATGAATTCTGTTCCTTTGAAGCATTTATCCATCTTCCTTTGAATACAGCCTAGGCGTTCCTTCAGGCCAAATGGCATAACCAGCCATTCATAGAGTCCTCCTGGAACTAAGAATGCAGTCCAAGGGATTGATTCCTCATCCATAGCAACTTGATGGAACCCTGATTTGAGATCAAACTTTGAGAATATCTTTGCACCTCCTATTCTCTTGATGATCGTGTTTATGCCTGGTAGAGAGTACTGGTCCTTGTATGTGCTGTCATTCAAGGATTTGTAATTGAATACCATCCTCTCTTTTCCTTTAACTTCTCTTCCTGTTACAGGATCAACTGTTGTTCCTATAGTTTACGATCATTGCCATCGACTGTGCCGAATTTGAACTTGGGCGGATAGCTCCAATTTAGATAAAGACTGTCAACAAATGTTTTTTGAACCAATCATTCCGAATGCTGCGTAACATGCTTTAAAATGGCCCCCCCCCCCCCCGCGCCCCCCCCCCCTCGCCCCCCCCTTGACTTCGTATGTAAAAATATGATTGATTAAATCCAGTTTACAACAGTTTTACCATTCTTCTCCAGTGCTTGAGGGGTCTCTCCAATGTACCCCTGGCTTTTTTAACCTACAATGACAGGTTTAAACTATTCTTGGAATGCCCTACTTCCTATTTTTCTTTGTTGAAATAAATGGATTTCATTTATTTCTAGAATTCTTCTTCACTTAACTCTAATACTGCAATTTCGTTTGGTTTGAAGTCTTGATTTTAGTAACCTTCTTGTATATATTGTTATTTCATCTCCTTCTATCGAATTCCCTCCTCATGTATTCTTAAGAAGTTGGCTCCTATCATTTCAATACCATTGCTGTCCCTCATATCAAAAAGCTAATATGAGAGGTATCTTGAACTTGCTTTCCTCAATTAGGAAATAACCCTGCTTTATTTTATGGGTAGCCTGTTGACTTGAATTTAAGCCATTGAAGACGACAGTCTGAGTTAGAGGTTCCAGTGCTTCTTCTGGAATGACTCTCTTGTTTATGCAACATGCTGATGCTCCTGTGTCTATTATTGCAGTGGTTCCAAAAGCTGTGCAGTTAGGAATATCAAATTCAACTTTAACATTATAAAGTTGATTAGTAACTTTCCTGACTTTTGGGCTTGCAGTGGCGTTCCCAAAATAATGAATCTCTGTTTCTACGCAAGGTTTTGCAACATGAATGTTTCCCAGTGGTGGAAACTCTTCTTTAGAAAACTGGACTTCTTCTTCTTCTTTCTTTTTCTGCAACTGAGCTTTAAGTTCCCTTATTTCTTCATCCTTTTGCTCTTCAAGCTTTTCCTTTTCAAGTCTGAGTTCTTCAAGACTTTCCTTTTCAATTTAGCTGATCCAATGATTTTAAGGCGTCTGTGGATCCCTTACTAACAAGCTTTCTTTTGACTGCCATATTTCTTCTTTCCTTTTGCATAGAGCACTTTAATTTCATAGTAATCTTTGGCTTGATCCTGATCATCGTTGCACTTGATCTTTCCTTTTCTTTCCAAAAGTCTTTGAATGAAGCTTTACTTCATTTACTTTGTTGAAGTCCTTTTCTTCTTCTTGTTTTTGAGGCTGTTTTCTTTTGACATTAACTGTTTTGCCAAGATAATTTCTTGCACAAAGGGCGCATGTTGTGAGTTGGCATTTGGGACAGTTAAGTCTTGACGTGTCTGTGGTTAGTATCCCACAGAAGTAGCAGATGGTGTAGTTGGTGACCGTGTTTTCATTCCATTCATGCTCACATTCTTTACTTTTGACTGGTAATTCTTTGTCTGGTTTCCACGATCCAACGGATTGAACCATCTCTGCTATCTTTGTTGGTGGTCCAGGGTGGAACATAAAGGCATGATGACCGAATTGATTGTCTTCTTCTTCCAGATCGTCATCACTTTCATCAACTTCTATCGCCATGAAAACTGTTTCTTCGATAGGAGTATCTTGGACCATAACACTGATACTTTGATAAGTATCACCTTCTCCTTCTGATATGCTGTAAACACTGCTATCATCAAAGTCTGCTGAAACAATATCCCAATTGTCATCAAGATCCAACTCTTGATAGACAGCTGATCTTGCAATGTTTCCTGTTTAACTGTTCTGCAATCTTTTGCAAATGCCCTTCTTTCACAAATAAAGCATGTGTCACTCTTCACATCGTCCTCTATCGCTTTGTAATTTTCTCTTGAGATGGTTTCAATGGAGAATATGTCGGCATTCCTTTGTATGTTTTGGATTTTCTCAATTTTCCTATTTCTTCCTGTTATTTTGTAATATCCAGGAATTGGTATGGCAGAAACAAAGATACAAATCCATAATTCTTTAGCGAGTGCTGCAACTTGCACATTTCTGTAGACTAAGGTAATAGGTAAACCTAATTGCAGGTAATGACTCCTGATCTAAGACCATGATGCTTAACCCTGACTGATACCCAACAATCTTTTTGGATAAAGAGGGTTGGGAAGCTTGGCAAAAAGCTTTTTGTTGTTGAGGGAAAATATAATCTTTCTGTTTTGGTTGCAATTGCCTGAAGATCTTCTAAAATACCACAAATTCTGTTGTCTCACATGTTATTCTTCCAAAACCCTGTATGCTCTATCTTGTTCATGCAGTTGAGCCAACGGTATGGGTCTTCTAACCAGAATTAACTGCCGTCAGAACACTTTTGTGATGTTATATTTTGTGGTTCATCTGCAATTGCTTCAAGAGCAGAATATGCCCCTGGGTATGCAGTTCGCCATTGATGCCACATAACTTCTCAAATTTCTCCCAAGAATATTTCTGCCACAAAAGCTAACTTTGCTTTGTTTGTCATAACCATGTTTGATTGTTAGTCTATAATTGTAATAGACTCCCATCTATATATTACTTCTGACCAAGGCCTGGGTCTGCTTTTAATACTAGCATTACTACCGGATTTCTGTCGCAAGCCGGTGGTAAGAGTCCATGTGAGTAGTGATACTCACCATATCCTCCCATTGGAATATTTTACTTTTATTCTTGAGGATAACCAACACTGATAGTCTGGCTTATAGAAATGGTGGTGGATCTGATGTGCCGTGGAATAAGACTGGTGTCTCTCATGATTGAATCAGTGGGGGTTGATAATCTTTGGGTTGATTCAATCTGTGAAGATGAAGCTGGAATGCAAGTTTCTTCATGTTTCTTGATGATTTTTGCTGCCATTTGTTTAAATTCTTCGAAACTTTGGGTATGGTAAATCATCATCATCATTTTCTTCCTTAGAAAGATGAAGAATATGTATGTTATGGTTCTCGACCACTCTCGCTATGGCTGCGAATGGGTTTTCCATTTCGACCTGATTCATCTTTGTATAAGGCGAGATTTACATACCCATTGTGGTAGATATTCATCAAGAAATTCTTGCTGATTTTGTGCAAGTCTTTCATGTATGACAAGCAATGTCTCCGCCAAACTCGTACATCGTCATCCCAATCTCAGTTCATGTACGCATCCCCAATCACTCCTTTCAGTCTAAAATAGTACTTTAATATTCCTGGGGTAACTTCAAAAATCCTGAGAAATCATCTCCCAACCAGTTGCTGCAACTTCTTATCTATTGGGTAATGTCTGGTGGTGCATCATCCTGATCATAAAATCCCATTTTGCCTGAGGTTTACCAAGTGTTGACCATTTCTCACTTGACCTTTGCTTTGATCGTTTTGGTTTGTTGGATCGCCTAACTTTATTTAATGGTTCTTCTTCTAGAATCATTGCTTCATTTAAGCAACTTTCACAGAAACATACATCATAAGAGATATGTTCTTCTTGTGGAGCTTGTAAGCAGATTCCTATGAAGTGTTCTTCGTCTTCATCCAAGTTATCGTTCCCTATCACTTCTCGATCATGTTGATCAACTGAGTATCTTGGTGGTTGAGGTGTTTGTCGGTACCTTTCAAATCGGAGACTTACCGATCTATTTAGCCTTTCATTTACTGCAACTCTTGATGGGACACGTACTGAGGTTTGCTCAGGTGGCTTTAGATGCCAGCTCATTCCTTCTAACTCTTCTATACTTACTTCATTCACAGAGGAATTGCTGTTTAAAGCCTGTTTGGTGAGGTGGTCCACAACGTTTTCTACGCTGTATTGGAACCCCATGTAACTGGTGTTTGATAACCTACCTGTTAAGGCCATTGTTTATCATAAGTTACTTCACACGCGGTTGGCCAAGTATCATACCCATGAGTCTGTATAGCAACTTCTACATGATTGTGGAAGTCGTTGACACTTAGAATCATGTCAGGGAATGTATAGACTAGCTGCGTTCCTGCAGAGAGGTCTACTTCCATAGTTGCAATAATTTGTCGGCTATCTTCCCATCTAGTGTCCTCGAGGACAACTAGGGTCAGTTGTTCCCGCACTTCTCTCCGGTGGAGTGCGTAGTAGCCTTATCATGATTTCCCCAAGGGATGATTCAAAGTCCTGAATTTCTCAGTTTCTCATAAGAATTCTTCGTTGCATACATCGAAGTTTATTTGATTTTCACACCAACGACACAAATTCTTTGCTCAGCAGTAGTGTTTCATATACTCTGTGTTCTATGCTGTACTTCTATATTTGAATAGAGTACTTCTGCTGGTAACAATAGAATGCTCTGCCTTCTCTTGATATTTCCATAGCTGTCTTTCTAGGGTCTAACAGCTTTTCAAGAGTTCGATATAATTACTTCTTCCAAACACTGCTTCTTGTTGTTCGGGCTAAACTTGATGTCTGTTCCGGGCCATTTGCCGTATCAAGCCATGCCACGGATTTGGTCTTCTTGAGATCGGAAGTTCTGCATTTCGTAGAACTTCTGTTGAGGATGCTTGGTCTTCTAGAAGTCATTTCTTTGACTCCTTTCAAACTGTTCTTATAAAGATTTTATTTGGGATCTTCAAACCGTGGTTCTTTCGCGTTTGATCTTTCTACCTGGAGTTTTCCACTGAAGTAGAAACAATCAAGAGTCTTTGCTAGGCTTGATATATAGTCTTCAAGGTCCATCGGCCTGAACCACTCTATTCTTTAATCTGTGTGGATTTCCAGCTTGATCTTGTCAAACTTTTCTTCTAGCTCAATAACTTCTGATTTGCTTAGTAGCAAAATAAAGTAAAAGTGTTATTTTGTTTTATAACAGCGATTAACTTGATTAGTTCCAGACCTCCTTTGTAATCAGTTTTTATTGCAAAACCAACTGCTGTATTCAGAGATCTTCAGTGGCTTGTTAGCTGCTTGATATTCAGTTGTTTGCCGTTATGATTGGCAATAACTCATCCGTGATGATCTTCTTAACTTCTTAGAAGAAGGTGTTCAACCTTCTGGATCTTTGGTTAAGATCTTCGTGTTATTTCTAAGGCTTCCTTTTCGACTAACATTGTTGCTCGTCTATTTCTTGAACAAGGTTTCAAGACTTCTCTTTTGTGAGTGTTTAGAGAACTGTTGTAGTATCAGTTGAGATTAATTGAAGGCTTTTTTCTGTTTTCCACTCTGGTATTTCTCAGTAATTCCTCACCAGATTTCAAGCTTTTTCTGACAATTGGACTCTAGACTCAAGTTCTTTTTGTTTTTCAGAAATACTTTTGTAATTTTTAAAGTGATACCTTATGAAAATAATTTAAAAACGATTAAAAACACAAGCTAATTAATTAGCTAAATCGGGTTGTTGTTGGTTTAAGGACTATCTTATGAAAGACCATATATTTCATGATCTACAGTTCGTGAATTAACGTACAATACTGTATTTCTGGCTCAAAGAAGCGATCGGTTACATAACATTAAAAACTTCAAAGGATAGATTTACAAGACTTGTTTGAGATTCTACCAAACGGTTAACTTCAAACGTTTTCCCGTCTCTTAGTACTTTTTCAAAGAAGCAATTGCGCGTATTTTACCAAAAACAAGGGGGTTTTATGAGAATTTTTAACAGAAAAGTTTCCGTAAGAAACACGAAAGTATTGATAAAACAATACCTTCACTGCTTTTTCCTGAATATAACCTTGAAGGACTTAAGCCTCCATAGAGCTAAGAACGTTTGATTCAAAGCTCTGATACACAAGATGAAAATCAACTTCCAGGAATTATATCCTGTATTACATCTCAAAAAAAACTAAAACTTTAAATTACAAGTTACTTAACACACACTTTATATTAAAAATACTGCGGAAGCTTGAAATTTTACCAAGGGTTGTGTTGTAGTAGTAAGTGTTGGTTTTTTCGATTATGATTACAGAAACAGATATACAACTCCTTTTATAGGCTAACAATAAGAGAATATGCCGTTGCAAAAAGCATATGCATTGGCACTGGCATATTCTAGGGAGATAAACTATGGCATGATTTCCTGGCCATAATAATTCAAACTAATTATACATAAGTGGGACCGGCGGCTTTATTATTTAAGTGTTAAATTTTCGTTCAACCATAGCAACAAAGTGTTTAAAAATTGCAAAAACATCAGATTTACGTTTTAAAGGGAAAAACCACATATAACGAGTATAATGATCAACGCAAAGTAGGAAATAGTTGTGTCCATCAGTAGAAGTGACAGGAGCTGGGCCTTAAACATCACAAAAAACCAAATCTAAGACACAAATACTTTTAATATTTAATAATGACAAAGTTAGTTTGGATGATTTTCCTACATGACACGCATTGCAAGGAGCAACTAAAGTTTTATTCAAAACAAGAAGAGAACATTTTGATAACATGGAATGTAAAAGATGTGAGTAAGGATGACCAAGCCATTAATGCCACGTATGGATCGGAACACGAACAACTGTGAAGACACTTCTTGGAACAGGTTGAGAAGATGGGAGATTAATGGAGTAGAGCCCATGTTTACATGGTCCCGTGAGGAGGGTAGTGCCTAAAGTCTCGTCCTTCATCGCGTAAAAGGTATCATGAAATTCAAAGAAAACATTATTATCATGACAAAATTGTTGAACAGAAACAAGATGTTGTTTGATTTGTAGAATGTGAAGAATATTAGTTAAGGAAAGAGTTTTGTTTGGAGTATGAATGTGAGTGTTACCAATGTGTAAAATGGGTAAACCCTTACCATTGCTAACATGGAGAAAATCCTCACCATAGTATGGTTCAGAAGTGCCGATGCTAGAAGAATCTGGCGCTACATGGCCGTTGGAACCAGTGTCAAAAATCCACGCAGGAGATTGAGAGCGATAATCAGCATGATTAGCCGAAAGTTGTTGCCATAAACTGTATTCTGATTGGATGCCCAAATAAACTGTCCTCTGTTGGTCAGATTATTTTGACCACGCCTACGATTGTTGGTGATGCGACCACGCCCACGGCTATTTTAGGAATAAGAAGTGTTGAAGGCTTGTGCCTGTTGGGTAAGTGGTTGTAGATTAAAACCAAGTTGTGAAGCAAGCTGAGTAACAGCTTGCACGGGATCTTGTTGTGAAGATCCTGTTTGAGAAGATGTTCCAAAAGTGGTAGTAGTAAAAACCCATGGTGAAGATCCTGTTTGTGAAGGAATAACGGGGACATATTGTTTTATCATGTAATCATGATCTGCGAGGAGCCGTTGTAACTCGTGGAAGGCTGTAGGAGCTTGTCTAGCTAGAAGGGTAGATTTTAAACCATTATAGTCGTCACAAAGACCTGCAATTAGAAGCATGATAAGATCTTTTTCTTTAAAAGCTTCACCAATATTGGCCAAGGCATCAGGATACTCTTTTGCTCGATTTAGATATGCATCTGATGTTTCGTCTCCCTTCATCTCGAGCTTCAACAATTGGTTCTTGAGAGTATATTCCCTAGAAGATGTGTGAGGGGCATATGCACGTTCTAAGGAAAGCCATACCTTGCGAGATGTAGTAGTACCCTGGACATGTAGAAAAGCCGCCTTTGAGATTGTAGAGATGATCAACATGAGCATCATTGGCGATCCAAATCAGATAGTTAGGGTTTGGCTGAGATTTTGTAGAGGTTGTGTTGTATAAGGTAGTTGTTTGTTCGATTATTGTTGCTGGACATGGTATGGTACCATCAACATAACCAATGAGATTGTTTGTAACAAGAAAGGGATAGATCATTGTTTTCCAAAACTATAGTTTGTTAGAGAAAGGGTAAAACTAAAATTGTGAGAGTTGTGGGAGTTTTCTTAGCTGTAGTGAAGGCAGCGTTTAAGGCCATTGTTTATCAGGGAGAAAGAGAAAAAAGGAGGGGTTGCTGATTAGGGTTGGCGGCAATTAGGGTTTAGAGGGGGGGAGGTCGAACCTGGCTGTGATACCAAGATAAACTTGGTAAAATATTGTGTATATTGTATATCTTATTGATAGGGTGCATAGGATATATATAGAACACATATTTACACTTTGATCCTTCTAATACCAAACTATTATAATTGTCTAATAATAAACTATCACGTAAGAAAGAGACATCTTATAACAGCTGGGCAAATAGCATGCAACCTGACTGAACCAACAATGTGACAAATATCATGCGGGTTTCTTTTCTTTCACCATGAACTCTCGGGTATCTTCCAACAGGTACCCCCGGGTTATATTGCTAATTACATAGTAACAGTCAATGGAAGAAATGGGTAAAGATACTGGAAATTTATCAAAATCTATTTCATTTATTATTTTACTAACATTAAAAAAAGGCAATAAAAACATATTTTAGACAAGTAGCTCTGAACTATCTACTTGCACATAAAAATAGGAACACAAAGATAACTCCTAATTGGCGTAAGAATTTTATATAACTGTAAACCTAATTCAGTTCACCCATATTCTAACTTGAACATTAATTTAAGGAACCAGAGGTGGTTATAATATTTTAGTAGCATCATAAGCTATTCTTCATACTCAAGTAGCACAAAGTAACAGGAAAATGTTTCTTAGTATATATGTAATGACAGAAACAGTAGGGGCTATAGAAATTTGTTAGGAACATGAAAGTGTCGGTAGCTCGTTAAGTAATTTTTGGAAACTTACATAGTTAGTTAGCAAAGGCCCATGGATTAAACCACGTAAGCCCAAGCCTACGTGTCATTTGTAAGTATAAATACACCACTCCATGCCTTGGAGAGGTGGTTGGTTGGTTGTATTTTCACATAGTTATGCATTTTATGTTCTTGTCTTTCTCTCTCTAAAATACCTCATTCCTTCCCACTTTCTCTCTCTAGTTCTTGTTGTTAAAAGATATCTAATATTCTTCAATTGGTATCAAGAGCCATAGAGTGGTGTGTTTAGTCTTTGTGTTTTTTTTGGTTTGTTTGTTTACTCGCAAAAATTGTCCTTTATTTCTTATATTTTCTTTGGTTTCAAAGCTATTGTGTATACTAAAGGATTATTTACCTTGGTAAATCTGATCTATAATCTTTATGATATAGGTGTACAAGCTTAGAATCAAGAAAAACATCATTTTTGTTATTTTTTGTGTTCGAAAACCTTATAAAGAGCAAAATCTTGATTTTAAATTTTTCGGCCTAAAAACCTTAAAGTTCTCATTTTTCTTGTTCCTATAGGTTTAGTAACACTAGTTGTACAAGTATTTTTGCAAAACAACCATCAAAAGGGTGTCTTTTTGTGTTTATAAATTTTTGGGTTTCGAAATAGAGGAAGTCGAACAACTGAAGTCGAACAACTGAGTCGAACAACTCAAGTCGAACAACCTGAGTCGAACAACCCAAGTCGAACAACCTGAGTCGAACAACTCAAGTCGAACAACTCACTTCAGTTGAAACCGAACAACTCACTTCAGTGGAAACCGAACAACTCACTTTAGTGGAAACCGAACAACTCACTTTAGTGGAAACCGAACAACTCACTTTAGTGGAAACCGAACAACTCAATTTTTTAAATTATACGGTTTATTTCTTTGACTTGTAAAATCCCATGAAACATTAACTTATTTTTCCTGGTTTTGTCGAGAATTGTAAAATCCCGTGTAGTTTAAAGAATTAAAACACTTAAAAGGACAACTTAGTTAAATACAAATTCTTTCTACCACTGTTCAATCAAACAAGTAATCTTTTAACATACAAATTTCTCAATGACGACTCTTGCTGACAAAGTGTTCCTTTCGGGTGCTGACAATCGTCCACCTATGTTGGAAAAGGATATGTACGATTCTTGGAAAATCATAATGGAGCTATACATGATGAATAGACAACATGGAATAATGATTCTTGAATCCGTTGAAAATGGTCCACTCATTTGTCCTTTAATTGAGGAAAATGGAGTGACAAGACCAAAGAAATATTCTGAGTTATCTACTACGGAAGCAATTCAAGCTGATTGTGATATCAAAGCAACAAATATCATTATCCAAGGACTACCACCTGAGGTCTATGCATTGGTTAGCAATCATAAAGTCGCCAAGGAACTATGGGAAAGAATTCAACTTCTCATGCAAGGAACTTCATTGACAAAATAGGAAAGAGAGTGTAAGCTTTATGATGAATTTGATAAGTTTGCTTATAAGAAAGGGGAAACACTACATGATTTTTACTTAAGATTTTCACTGCTACTCCTAGAGTTAAACGACTTATAGCTATGATAAATTTGCAAAATCCGTCTATGGATTTCAGACGGTGAGGCGATTATCTTTTAAAAATCTTCACAAGGATCACTCGAAACTCAGCCAGTGATTACATCACGCCAGCTCTGACAACAAAAACTCCTAAGTGATCTGGCCAATTAGCGATTACCCCACCAAGCAGAAGCACCACCAGTGTAAAGCCTCTCTGAGCAATACTTAATGATAGAATTTAGAGTTTGAACACCAAAAACAATCAAGAAGTTTCAGGAACTTCAATGGTTAAATCCATTTGAAGAACTTAAGACAATGACACTCAATCAGCTAGCTGGTAAATCCATCACTCACCTCTAGCCCTAACGTTTTGCTATTCTAATGTAAGCTCCAAGGCTTCAAACCAAGTCTTGGAACCAATCTATTCAATCACTCTTTGAACCTACACCAGAAATCCAACGGCGAGAATTCACAAACCTTAGAGAAGTCAATGGACAAAACTACTTCTCAACTCATCAATATGCTATATCACAAAGCTAATGAAAAGGGTACTCTCCGCTGCTAAAATCATCCACTGCCTCTCAATCTCAAAAGCGTCATCGAGGATAGATCATGGTGCTTATAAAAACAGCTATTATGGCACAACGGGCCTTTGGTGCACCTATAGCAGCACAAAGTAACCCATAATGATTTTTTGTTTTTTTTTTTTTTTATTTTTTTTGTTGCACCCAGACTCTCATAAACAACTATAGACTATAGTATTGGCATATCTTTTTAACAACCAAGGTAAAAAGACAACACAATACAACGGTTATAAAACTAAGATATACAAGATACAAAAGAAACAAAAAGTTAACAATACCAAAGTTATAAATAGCGAAGGTCGGTGGTGTGTCGGCATGTCAAACCCAATCAAGCCTTAGCGTGAGACCGTGCGGCAAGACCATTTTTAAAAGTGACTACGACGGAAAAAAGTATTTATATATTTATATCATATTTCATAACTATATGAGTAGCAAACATTAGTAAATCAAACCCAAATCCAAAATATTAGTAAATGAAAACTCAAATCCCAAATATTAGTAAATCCCTTAAACACTTCAGAAAAACACTGACGCCACACCTAGAGCCGGCACCTTGAAGTATTTTTGTAATTCAAATCCCGCTTAACAAAAGTTTACAATTATTATTTCGTAAGTTCGAGGACACGCCTTACAAAAAAGTTTGTAACTTCGAATCCACGCCCTACAAAAAAGTTAACAAAGTAATATTTCGCAATGGACACGCCCTACAAAAAGTTTACAAAGTATACAAATCCATCGTCTCATTTAATAAATTATGATATTTATATTAACTTTTATATCCATGTTGCAGTTTAAGTTTGTGTTTATGCTTACTTTATGATTATATTGGCAGGGCTGAATCTGACAAATAGAAGTCAAATAAATGGACTGGAAGCTTTAAGAAATACAGACATGGACTGGTGGTGTTTTTGGTTAATGTTAAAGGGCCGTCAAGTAAAGAACGGGTTATACCCGAATCTTATAATATACGAACCATGTCATATGTTTTCAGACATCACAAAAACAATCATACTGCTCATTCTCTTGTAACGGGAATTTCTCCCTAATATCTAAATCTTTAAATCATTTGTGTAGCCTACACTTGATTGTCTCATTGATAATCATTGTGTACCTGTAATCGTCAATATAATAAAATCATTCAGTTCCCTATATTAGTGATTTATTTGTGGTGTCTTGTTATCTTCTGGATCATTTGATACTGGTAAGGAGCATCATAGTTTTGTGATTTTTTGCATGTGTACAAAGCCTATGCATTGATTACTATTGTATAATCACGGTTATTCGAGATTTGTGGGTTTTAAAGTTTGAAAATAGGGTTTTGAAAAATTGGGGGTTTTCTTTATAATTAAGGGGGTTTGTGTTGACTGATTTAAGGTCATGGGGGGGGGGGGGGGGGGGGGGGGGGGGGGGGGGGGGGGGGGGGGGGGGGCAGGCTTGGTGGGTTATGGTGATTATTGTTTAAGAATAAAGGAAAATAGGGGTTCTACTCAAACTTTAAATTTGGGATGCCCCCCCCCCCCTCTTCTCATCACATATATTCTCACTCTTTCCGCTGCGTTAAGGTTTCATCTCTCTCATACCTGATCATGGTAAAATCAGGGAAACTTTTGTTTGAATCCTACTACTGTTATGTCTTATATGTTTATCTATATATTTCTGTCTGATCAGATCATGCTCTTAATCTTATCTTCGTTTTTTATATAAAAAAAATCAAAAAGAAACCAACAAAATCCATATATAAATGCCCTTGCGAATCTGCATCTTGTTCTCTTGTTGCTGGCATTTTGTGCTCTTGTCTGTCTAGTTATATGGTATTTTCTAAGAATGAATCCGACCAAGTGTGTACTCTTCACTTCCCCTCCCCACTCCCTTTATTTGTTCTTTAGTTTTCTGCCTAATAGTTTTTCAATTGAGACTGTAATCAACGGCCTGGTGATGATGACACCACCCAAGCGAGTGTGTCGATGGTTCCAGTGGCTAGTTGAGACAAGTAAACTCAAAACTGATGAGCTTTACTTGCATCCTAATGACTCAAGCATAACAAATTTCATAAACATAAAATTAAAAGGAACAAAAAACTACAATGTATGGAGCTGTGCAATGACACTTGCTCTTCAAACAAAAAAGAAAATAGGATTTATTGATGGCAAATGTAAAAAACCTTCTGAAAAATCCTTAGCAAATCAATGGGACTTATGCAACTCTGTTATCCTTTCATAGATCCTTGGATCTATCTCTACCAGATCTTTATCTTGGTCAATGTTTTTCCACTAGCCCTTCTGAAGTATGGGCTGAACTAAAAGAAACCTATGACAAAATCAATGGATCTGAAACTTTCAATTTGCATCAACAAATAAATTCTTTAAAACAGAATGGAACACCTATTTCAGATTATTATCACAATCTTAACTCGCTATGGAGACAATTTGATGCAATCATCAAACTACCTTCATGCACGTGTGATGCTTAAAAGGCATTCAAAAAACATTCAGAACTTATAAAGCTGATGCAATTCCTCATGGGCCTTAATGATATCTATCAGCCCATAAGAAGTACGATTAACAAGGGAACTCTGTACTATGTCAAACGGCTTTCGTCTCGCTTGTTCCTAGAGAAGAATCTCATAGAGCCCTCCCTTTCTTCTAGAACTAAATCTCAGTTACCTGTTTTTGCTGGCTAAAGGACCAAATAGAATAATTCAACAAAAAGAATCAAAATAACAAGAATCCTAACCTGGTCCTGTTCAAATTTCCAAGTGTGGCCTCACTGGTCACACAATTAAAAAATGCTATAAAATTGTGGGATATCCTGATCACATCAAGAAAAAATAGGAAAACAACAATAATCAAAGAACACCGAACAACTTCATAAGCAACAATAGTGTTGCTTCATCTGCTGAAGTGCCTACTTCTGCTAACACTCAATTCACAGCTGAGCAAATGTAACAACTTCTAAATCTGATCAACTCCAAACCTGTAAAATATGGGCATGCCAATATGGCAGGTACATTCTTTTGTTCTGCTTCAAAAACTTTTTTCAAGCTTTATAAAACTGATAAAGGATGG
This sequence comes from Tanacetum coccineum, assembly GCA_026074375.1. Lineage (NCBI taxonomy): Eukaryota > Viridiplantae > Streptophyta > Magnoliopsida > Asterales > Asteraceae > Tanacetum > Tanacetum coccineum. The sequence continues at coordinate 6,669 of BQNB010013063.1, read as the reverse complement.
ATTATAGATTCTGGGGCAAATCAACACATGGTTACTTCACTTGATAACCTTGAAAATATTGTTGATATCTCTGACCTAGATCTTTAAATTGATCATCCTAATAGAACAACTGCCTCATAAAAAAGGTTGGCAACTTTAAAAGTGAGTGACAAAATAAACACTTTATGATGTGTTGAGTCCCCAGAATCACTGGTAACACCTCCTGTCAGTTTCATAAATTAAGCCAAAGATAGCAAATAATTTATAGGCTTTGATGAAAACAAAATGTTATATCCAGACTTATACCTAACAAAACAATGGGGACTGGTAGTCAAACAAGAGGTTTTGATACTTCTTGACTTCAGTAGTCCTAAATCTTTCGATAAAATGAAAATAATAGATATGTCATTCCAACACTCTTGGTACAATAGCTTGGTCAGGACTTCTGATCAGTTCTTAAAGTGAGCTCAAAAGTGAAAATAACAATAATGGTAATGGAATGACGGCCCCTTGTGATATATGTCACCATGCCAAACAAACAAGGGAACCATTTCTGATCAGTGATCATAAAACCATTAAGGTTGGGGATATCGTTCACCTTGATGTTTGGGGTCCTTATAGAATAACAAGTAAAGAAGGATTCAAGTATTTTTTAACTGTTGTTGATGACTATTCCCGGCTGTTGAGCTATACCGTTCTAAAAATTAAAAGATGAAGTCTTCTCACACATCCTCGTGTTTCATGAATACTTAAAAACCCAGTTTAACAAAACCTGTCAAAAGATTCAGAAGTGACAACGACACTAAAGTGTTTAATAACAATATGGAATTTTTTTTGCAAACAAAATAGAATACATTCATCAAACAACATGTTCTACAGCCCTCAGCACAATGGGCATTGCTGAGAGAAACACAGATAACCTTGCTTAATGTGCTAGGTCTCTGTTCAGGGCGAGATTCTCTCAACATATGGACTGAATGTGTATCACAGCTACTTACATCATAAACAGACTTCCCTCCACTGTACTTGATGGCAAAACTTCATATGAATTGGTGTTTGAAAAAGAACCAAATATTGATCATCTTAGATCATTTGGATGTCTCTGTTTGTCTACCTATTTTATAAAAAAAAAACCCCCCCATGATAAATTTCACAAAAAATCTAAAAAATGGAGTTTGTTAGATTATAAAATACAAAAAAGGGGCATAAATTGTATAGTCTTGAAAATAAAGGGTTTTTCTCTCAAGGAGGTAAGTTTTATGATAATAATTTTCCTTAAAAATGAAAAAAACAAAGATACAATCAAATGAAAATACAAATGTACAATGTCAATCTTCTTAATTTTTTTTGATACCCCTTATTTCAAAACTCAAACCGACAAACACTCTACCCGATGATGAATCAAGGCTGAGTCGAGAGGATGATGATGGTGAATCATCCAGATTTTGAAAGCATCAATACCAATTGATGATAATCGCTTAGAAATGATGAATCACTGATGACATTTCCCATTCATGAAGATAATACAGTGGAACATTTCACTTTTGAGGGTAACCACAACATTCAAAACATCAATAATGAGCCAGTCGTACAGAGGAGATCCGAAAGGGTCTCAAATCTTCCCACTAAGTTGTCTGACTTTATGCTAGATAAAAAAGTTAAAGTATTAATTCAAAAACATGTTAACTACTCCAAACTAAGCAAGAAAATTATGTCTTCTCCATTAACCTAAACAAAACATCGAGCCTTCCACTTCTCATCAAGCTGCACAGTAAAAGACGGGTTACGCAAGAACAACTTAAATGGAAGCCCTTAACAAAAAATAATACTTGGGTGGTAACTGACTTGCCCCCAGAAGAAAACCAATTGGGGTGCAAAGAGATATAAAAATAAAATAACAAATCCAATGTAATATTGAAAGATATAAAGCCAGTTTAGTAAAAGGATATAGTTAAAAGAGGGGTGGATTATGATGGAAACTTTTTCCCATGTGGTCAAAATGGTCACTATAAATGCCTAATCAGTCTTACTATCATCAAGGATGGACTTTGTTACCAACCTATGTAAATAAAGCTTCCTATATGGCAACTTGACTGAGGAAGTCTATATGACCCTGCATCCTGAATACTTCTCTGCGGATGAGAAGAGTATATGTATGCAAATCTTTGTGAAATCCTTGTATGGTCTTAAACAGCACCCATGCAATGAAATGAAAAAATTTTGCGTCGATCTATTAGAAAATGGTGTAAACAAAGCAAAATTATTACTCTTTTCATAAAGTCTGATAAAGATTCTTTGTGGCATTACTTGTGTATGTGAATGATATTGTGAATAACAGGAAACAAAAATAGAGAAAGTCAACAAATGCAAACATTCCTTCAAATTAAATTCAAATCAAAGACTTGGTATTTTAAAATACTTTCTTGGAATTGAAGTATTGAAAACTAAACAAGGATTGTGTCTATCCCAAAGAAAATATTGCTTAGAGCTTTTATCTGAATATGGGTTGCTCTCATGCAAACCCTACTTGATTCCCATTGAGTCAAAACTGATCATTACAGACAAACCAATGCACAAAGAAGGACAAACCTCGTTTAAAAACATAAAACTGAATAACAAAAACTTCTTGGCAAAACTAATTTATCTCACTCTACCAGCCTAACATTTCAGATGCATGTCCATCTCTCTTAGCCAGTTTCATGCATTCTCCCTTGAACTCGCACTTAAAATTGGCTCTCAGAATACTCAAGTATCTTAAAGGGGATCTCGATAAGTGAGTTCATATATCCAAGAGTTCTAACATCGAACTCATCACATATGTAGACTCTGATTGGGCTAAGTGTAAAGCCACAAGAAGGTCTGTTATCGGATTTAGGGTCTTTTTAGGAAAAACGCTTGTATCGTGGAAAAGTAAAAAACAAACAATGGTTGCGAGATCTTCTGCTGAAGCAGAATATCAGGCAATGACCTTCGTAACATGTGAAGTCATGTGGCTTGTTAATCTCCTCAGAGATTTAAAAATTAATGTTGCTAATCCTATTACCATTCTATGTGATAACAAGGCTGCTCTTTAAATTGCCTCTAATCTAGTTTTTCATGATAGAACAAAACACTTTGAGATTGACCTGCACTTCATAAGAGAAAAAATAATCGAGGGGGTGATTAAACCTTCAAAAATTGATTCTGCTAATCAACTAGCAGACATCTTTACAAAAGGCCTAACTGCTGATCAACACTCTTACTTTCTTGAAGGTTTTGGCCTCATAACAATGTTTAAAACTTAAACTGAGGGGGCGTATAACTCTTTTATATCTAGGTTGCAGTTTAAGTTTGGTGTTTATGCTTACTTTATGATTAGTATTTGGCAGGGGCTAAATCTGAAAATAGAAGTCTAATAAAATGGCTGGAAGCTTAGTAATAAAGACAGGACTGGTGTGTTTTTGTAATGTTGAAGGCCACAAGTGAAGACGGGTATAACCCTAGTCTTATATATACGACCCATGTCATATGTTTTAGACATCACAAAAACAATCATACTGCTCATTCTCTTGTAACGTGAATTTCTCACTAATATCCAAATCTTTAAATCATTTGTGTAACCTACACTTGATTGTCTCATTGATAATCATTGTGTACCTGTAATCGTTCAATTATAATAAAATCATTCAGTTCCTATATTAGTGATTTTGTGGTGTTTTGTTATCTTCTGGATCACTTGATCTGGTTAAGAGCATCATATTTGTGATTTTCTGCATTTTAGTTAAATAAATATCAAAATCCATTTCATGGATGAGGAACATAATAACGATGTATTTAGTTTTAATGATACATATATAATATAGCAATTATAATATGTATAAGGTTTCATTTAAACAGTTTTAAAGTTCAGCTTCTATTTTAAACATTTTAAAATTTCAGGGGAATATTTAAACAGTTCAAAATATAAGGTTTTAAAATGTAAATTCATATTAACATTCTATGATCACAAGCCAATAACATAATATACAATTATTATTTACACTTATCACATGTTAACAATTTACTTTTTAAATGCTAATAGAATTAGGCTAAAGCTCTGATACCACTGTTAAGATTTTCTATTCCCTAACTAGATTAACACGCAGCGGAAATAATAATTAATCTAGGGCTAGAAGGGAACTAAACCCTAAAGGATCTAAACCTAATTAACTAAAAACAACTTAAAAGAAAATAAATAAATAAATAAAAGGAAAATACTAACCTTTTGAGAAAATCGAATTTCTCACACGCGGACCACCTTGGTCGAACTTGGAGGCGAGTACCCAAACGAGAGTACATCTAATGGCGCACACCCACGAACCAAGAGAAACTATTATTCGAACTCCTAGGGTCCCGTCAACACAAAAGACTCTTACAAGGAGTAAAAAAATAGATAGTTAGAATTGAATGATGAAGACCTAGGCATGCCCCTCTATTTATATCCAAAAGGAGGGGGTTGGGTTATCTCCTTGGGGCGATGTGAGACATCCCCTAAAAACATCTCGCGCCTTGTTACGGCGTAACACCAAAAGTGGTTACGCCGTAACCTATTCTTCTAAACTTTTTCTCTTTTACTGTTCACTGAGGGCGACCCAAAAAGGACTATACTTTTGACGATAGTCTTACCAATTAGTTATGAACTTGGATACTAATTCCAACAGTATTTGTTTTCAGTAGTAACATATAATTCGACAGTTTTTTATTGTGGTTCATATGATTTTTTTTTGGGTAAAGGCGATCAAGATAAATTTGATAGTACGAACATTTCAAAGATAAATTTGACAATATACAACTAAGATATAAAATACAGAAAACAAAACAGATAATTAAAAAAAGATTATAAGAGATATAAAAGATACAAAAGAAAACATAAATTTCCAAAAGATTATATAAGAGATATAAAAGACACAAAAGAAAACGTAAATTTCCAAAAAAAGTTATACAACTAAAGATATAAGAAGGAAAGAAAAAACTTGACAAAGTATACAAATTTCTCGATTGCAGCCGGTACCTTTAATTAAATTAAATATCAATCAAAGTCTACTTGATGCAAGTGAGGAATGTAATACATCAAAGCCAACTTGAACACTTAGTACATAGCTCAGTATATAAGGTGACTATTTTCTTTTCAATGAACGATATGGGATTAAACCTAAGTCTTTTGTTTTAGAAAAAAGTGATACAAGTTTATATCCTACGACCATTGTTGTGAAACCAAATACAACCAAATTTACTAAAGATAATATCATTCATCTTTGTTAGTTATATGTAAATAGCAACATATGACATTCCTAGATAAATTCCACCCTATTTAAGTTAAGACTTATGCTTCCACCACATGAAAATTTTCTCTTAACATAGATATCCATATTTTGTAAGTGTCATTTTGCTTTGAAATAGTTTTAGATACGCGAAACATAAAATACACGATATGTAAATCAGCTACCAAAAGACCAATGAAGATATAAAAAACTGAATGATGCCAAATTTATGATCCATTTGTCAAATTTTCTTTCTCTTAATCTCTTTACAGCTAGTTTAACATGTCTTATACAATAGTTTTTTGGCGAAAAAAATTAGAAGAAACTTATCATTGTAGGCCAATCAATTAAGTAGTACAATAACTCTTGCTTACACTTGGCAATTGCATTCATAAGACCGGTCGTAATGGCTTGATTTTTCACGCGTGGTCACAAGCAAGCACGTGTTATGCACTACTACGACCCAACTCTTCATGCGTGATCAACCAACTTTTGAGATGTTTTGGTCACCAAGTTGACCGAATCTTTTCTTCTTTGTTTGTGTGTGATAGTATATTATGGGATGTGTTTGTGTTACTATTTAAGTGAGATATGTTTGTGTAGTTGATTTGATAAAGAAATTAAATGCCTTATATTGAGGTGAGGTGATCCGGTGATGATGGTTGATATGTAGAGGTGCTCACGGTTTGAAAATTAGATCAGATTGATCAAAATCAAACCGGACTGATGAACAATCAAATAACATACATGAAGAGAGAAAGAGAGATGGTTTTAAAGAAAGAGTGGTTGGATGAACATTTTAGATAGAGAAAGAAACATAGAAAGAAAACTTGTATTATGTGTGTGAAAATAATAAACAACCAACACCCTCTCCAAGGCATAGAGAGGGTATTTATACCTTAAGTATGGCCGACCATAGAGAGCTTGTGGGCTTTCCATGGGCCTTTTGGCACAATTAGATTAATATCATTACATTTGACTAACTACGGGCTTTGATCAACTATTATTGGTAGTGATCGATACTTTTCGTGTTTCTAACAATCTCCCCCTATGGGAGGTCACTCCAATTTACAAAGACTTAATCTTAGCATACTATGCTTTAACTTTAGTCTTGAGCTCGTAGTCTTTAACTTCAATCATTAACTTGTGAGTATGATGTAGTGATCATTGACTTTAGGCTTGAACTTGTTCCTTAGCTTGTCTTGAATGTGATCTTGAGCAACTTGAGATCATCAACCAAGCATAATCTCGTTTCGCCATCTTGTAAACTTTGCCATCTTGTAAACTTTGCCATCTTGTGAACTTGTGACTTCTAGACTGACATGCTCATACCTTTCTTGATTTGTTGACTTGAAAGGCTTTAATGTTACATCTTTCTTGAAATTCTTTAACTTTAACACTTCGTCACTTC
>BQNB010013062.1:47589-70120 GCA_026074375.1 Tanacetum coccineum | reverse complement strand
AAAAGGCGCTCAATTTATTTTTTTTAGCCAATTTGAGTATTTTCGTTATATATTTAACGACCATTCATTAAGTTTTACGATTAAAATCCATCGACCGCTACCACCACTACCAATCAACGTTACCACCACCAAGCCTCCCCACCATCATCACTACCAAGCATCGCCTCCACCATTAAAATCAATATCAAACACCAGTAAAATAATTTATATCATAAATACCTCGATAGTTGCATAAGTTTTTAGTCTACGACTTTATTTTTTTATTGATTATTTACGAGTAAAAATCTAAATAAAAAAGGATTAGGATTCTCTCATTTTCAACTTTCTCATGTTCTTCTCAAGTTCATATGTTGTGAGAGTAGGTAAATTAATATATCACATATTTTATTTATTATGACCCCACTAGTTTATTTACTTTTATTTCTTTGGTTCAACATGACAAAACATTAGACACAAACTTTAGAGGATCTCAATCCATTCCTAAATTATGAAGGATAATTGATTTGATTGCATTAATTAACCATATTTAATTTGGTCATGAAATCACTAATTCCTAAATTATAGAGGATAATTATGGAAGAGATTAATTGGCCATTAATCTCTCATTAATTCCATTATTAGGTTTTGAGTAGATCCCTATAAATAGATATCACAATTGCATGAAAAAGACACAGAAAACATAAACATATAGAAACGCAGAGTTCTTGATATGTGCCTAGAACAAGAGAAAACACTTGGTTTTATCCCAAGGAGGTATTCGTGTAACCCAGGAATATGGTCGAATAATCTTCTTTGGAAAGTGATTACACGACTTCAAGTGATATCCGGTAACCATCTTGGTAATTAGCTAGGCTATTGATTGTCTTCACCCTGATCTGAGATCTACTACAACCAACAATCAAAGAAGATTATTTTGTGATAATCAATGGATGCTGCTGCTATGAAACACATGACTTCAAACTTTGCCAAGCTTGACAAGTTCGAAGGGGTGGACTTTATAAGATGGCAGAAGAAGATGCACTTCTTGCTTTCCACCATGAGTGTGGTGTATGTGTTGACTACTCATATTCCTGAAGATGGTGGTGATGATGCAACCGTGAAACAAATCAGGAAAAGGAATAAGTGGGATAATGATGACTATGTCTGCAGAGGTCTAATCCTCAAAGGTATGTCTGATCTTTTGTTTGATATTTACTAAAATATTGAATCTTGAAAAGAACTATGGAATTCCTTGGAGGCTAAATATATGGCTGAGGATGCATCAAGTAAGAAGTTCCTTGTTAGTAATTTCACCAATTACAAAATAACTATTTCAAGACCAGTTATGGAACAATACAATGAACTTCTTGGTAGATTTACACAACAGAAAATAAACATGGATGAGGCTATTCAAATCTCTTGTATCATTGATAAATTCCCTCCTTCTTGAAAAGATTTCAAGCATACCTTGAAAAATAAGAAGGAGGAGTTAACTCTTGTTGAGTTGGGCAGTCATCTACGCATTGAGGAGTCCCTCAGGGCGCATGATAGTGACAAGCCAAAGGGCAACAATGTTGCTGGTCCACAGTGATTTGACGTGGTTGTGTAGATCTTAAGTTTAGTTCTGGAAAGATTGTTTCTTTGTTGAATGTTTTGCATGTTCCGAATATAAGAAAGAATTTGGTTTCAAGTAGTATTTTGAATAATTGTGGTTATAAACAAGTGATTGAATCTAATAAATTTGTTTTATCCAAACATGGTGTGTTTATTGGTTTTGGTTATTTAAGTAATCATATGTTTAGGCTTAATATTGTCTCTGATAATATTGGTTCAGCCTTCATGTCAACCTCTGAACAGCATGATTCAATCCTATGGCATGCTAGACTGGGTCATGTCCACAAAAAAGGATGTAAGATATGTCTAAGGATGGGTTAATCCTAGCTTTTGACATGGACACTGAAAAGTGTAAGACTTGCATGCTGACCAAAATAACTAAGAAACCATTTCAAAATGTAAAACTTGAAATTGAAGTTTTAGAATTGATACACAGTGATCTGTGTGATCTGCATGCTACTCTTTCATTGGGGAATAAAAAGTACTTTGTGACATTTATTGATGATGCCTCTAGGTTTTGCTATGTTTATTTATTACATTCAAAGGATGAAGCATTAGATAAATTCAAAGTATTCAAAACTGAAGTTGAATTACAACAAGGGTCCTAAATCAAAAGAGTTAGGATTGATAGGGGAGGTGAGTACATGGATACTTTGTATTTTTAGTCTGTTGGTATTATCTATGAAACGACTGCCCCCTATACTCCACAACAAAATGGTGTATCTGAAAGAAAAAATAGAGTACTAAAAGAAATGGTTGATTCCATGTTGTCCTACTCAGGACTGAGTCAAGTATTCTGGGGTGAAGCTATGTTAACAGCTTGTTATTTATTAAATAGGGTTCCTAATAAAAGGAACATGATTACCCCTTATGAACTCTAGACTAAAAGGAAACCATACCTGAACTACCTCAGGGTTTGGGGTTGTAGGACAGTTGTAAGACTCCCTGATCGAAAGCTAAAAACTTTGGGTGAAAGAGGCATTGAATGCATCTTTGTTGGATATGCTGAGCATTCCAAGGCTTTTAGGTTTCTATGTCCATTGAGGGGCTATATGATTTTTTCAGGTTTTCAATTAACTTTATAATTGATTCAACGGGATGCAATCTTTTGATATGAATAGATCTCATCGGTTCCCTAGGACTAAATCTCAGGATTCCTAATGGAACTGAAGATATTGGTGGTTCAGTGGTCCCTGAAGAGGTCACTAAAGAGGTTGTTCAGCAACCTGAACCTGAGCTTAGAAAAAGCAAAAGGAATAGGACTCCAAAGGATTTAGGACCTGAATTTTAATTATACTTAATTGAACGAACAATGGGATGAGGTCTCTGACCAACACTCCTATTGCTTTAATGTTGAGGATGACCCCAAAACATTTGATGAAGCAATGAAGTCCTAGGATGTTGCTTTCTAGAAAGAAGCAATTAATGATGAGATGGATTCATCATGGGCAACAACACTTAGGTGTTGGCTGATCTACCTCCAGGTTGCAAACCTCTTGGTTGCAAATGGATCTTTAAAAGAAAGCTAAAGTTAGAATGGAAACTTATTGAAAAGTTCAAGGCAAGGCTGGTCATTCAAGGATTTAAACAAAAGTCAGGGATAGACTACTTTGATACATATGCTCCAGTGGCACGTATCAGTACCATAAGACTGTTGATTGCTATGGCATCAATTCACAGTCTGATTATTCATCAGATGGATATGAAGACAACTTTCTTGAATGGTGAATTGGATGAAGAGGCTTATATGAACCAACCTTAGGGCTATCTGGCAATGAAAATAAGGTGTGTAAACTGATTAAGTCTCTATATGGGCTGCAACAGGCACCTAAGCAATGGCATCAAAAGTTTGAGGAAGTGGTTTTGCCTCATGGTTATTTACTTAACCAAGCTGACAAATGTGTATATAGCAAATTTGATGAATATGGTAAAGGAGTCATCATTTGCCTATATGTTGATGATATGCTGATCTTTGGCACTGACCAAGCTCATGTTGACCTGATAAATGAATTTTTATCATGAAGGTTTTCTATGAAGGACATGGGGGAGGCTGATGTTATCCTGGGTATAAGGATTAAACATGAAAGTAATGGAATAGCAATTTATCAATCTCATTATATTGAGAAGGTACTGAAGAAATTCAACTACTTTGATTGCACTCCAGTGAGTACTCCTATGGATACAAGTGAGAAGCTGATGCCCAATAATGGTCAGGCTGTATCTCAACTTGAGTATTCTAGGGTGATTAGCTGCTTAATATATGCCATGACTTGTACAAGGCCTGACATTGCATTTTTTGTGGGTAAACTGAGCATGTATACTAGTAACCCTGGTACTCAGCACTGGCAAGTAATTCAACGAGTACTGAAGTACTTGAAGAAAACCATGGACTATAGATTGATTTATACAGGCTATCCTTCAGTGTTGAAAGGTTACACTAATGCAAGCTGGAATAGCAACATTGAATACAATTCATCTACAAGTGGCTGGGTATTCCTGCTTGGTGGTGGTGTAATTTCTTGGGCTTCCAAGAAGCAAACTTGCATTACTGATTCAATAATAGAATTTGAATTTGTGGCTCTAGCAGCTGCTGGTAAGGAAGCTGAATGGTTGAAAAACTTCCTCCTTGAGATTCCATTGTGGTACAAACCTATAGCACCTATTTCTAACCGATGTGATAGTGATGCTACATTGGCAAAGGCTTATAGCCAGATGTACAATGGGAAGTCTAGACACTTAGGTGTCAGGCACAACATGATTCGTGAGTTGATCACGAATGGGGTGGTATCTATAGAGTTTTTTAGGTCTCAACAAAACTTAGTTGATCACTTGACAAATAGGAAACTGCTAGAGACTATGGTTTATAAAGTCTGTTGAAAGGGATAGGATTAAAGTCCAAACTAGTCGTTGAAGGTAAGACACCAACGCCCTTACTAAGGAACTTGGTAGCTGAGTTCAACGTGGAAATGCTGAACATTCAGATGGGATGAAAGCACATGTATTTAACTCTATCATCCCAAGATGTCTTGAAAACTGCTTAAAAAGAAGGATGATGTTGTTAACTTCTTATTGGTTAATTTCTTTGAGAAAGTTGCTTTAGCATAGCCATGAATATAGATGAACACACCTTTGTAAATGTTGAGGTTTTGCCGCTTCAGGGAGCATGGACTTTAGCTCTTACAACATTTATGAATTGGATATGCTCGCATGCCTTGTATAGTGTCAGGAGTTTCTTATGTGTTTGAAAACTTGTGTGTATTTTATCTTTAGGTATTCAAATGGGTTGAAGGGTTCAATTCTTAGAACACCCTGATTCTCGAATATTTGAACGTGTAATTTACTAAGATGAGAATTCAATCCTCAGGACATTTTTATTTATGCACTTGTTTTGTTTAATGTTGAATTTTTTATGCAAAGGAATTGTACTAAATTGGGGAGGATTGTTGGAAATTTAGTGCAATTGTGGGAATTGGATCATACATGGAAATGGGTTTGGAGGTACGGAGTGTACACCCATCAAGTCACTGATTTTCCCTCACTCTTTTATTGGTTTGATTAAATGGGTGTTTATTTGCCTATTTAATTAATGCTTTGGTCATGAAATCATTATTCCTAAATTATGAAGGCTAATTGATTTGATTACATTAATTGATCATATTTAATTTGGTCATAAAATCACTAATTCCTAAATTATGAAGGATAATTATGGAAGACATTAATTGACCATTAATCTCTCATTAATTTCATTATCAGGTTTTGAGTAGATCCCTATAAATAAGGATCGCAATTGCATGAAAAAGACATAGAAAACATAAACACATAGAAACGTAGGGTTCTTGATCTGTGCCTAGAACAAGAACAAACATTTGGTTTTATCCCAATGAGGTATTCGTGTAACCCACGCATATGGTCGAATAATCTTCTTTGGAAAGTGATTACACGACTTCAAGTGATATCCGGTAACCATCTTGGTAATTAGCTAGACTATTGATTGTCTTCACCCTGATCTAAGATCTACTACAACCAACAGTTTATAGTATCACTCTCTCGCATTATCTCTTTTATTCTTATATATATCTGTAATTAAAAAAAATCAAAGAAATTATGCCAAATAATGTATTTTTCAATGCTTTTTAATTTGACATCCATTTTGATATACTCTTTAAAAGTTGTATTTTAAGAATTTTTCATAAATAACTATAAAAATTCAAAATAACTCGTAATTAATCTGCTATACACTATTATATTCATTCATAAAATAATAACAAAGCTTGAGTTTTGTTTCAATCTAGTCACTACAAATTAATTTTGATTATATAATAATAACCAAAGTTTAAAAGTGTTCCAGTTTAGTTACTGCAACTTTTCTTTGATTGTAAAATAATAACTAAGTTTGAAAAGTGTTCTATTTTAATCACTCAAAGTTTCAATAGTGTTCTATTATTGTGTAATTTTTTTTACTTGTGCATAAGTTGGTTGTACATTACGTTGTTTGAGAACTTGAGATAAGTGAAAATCATTTGGTGGGTTTATTAAGGTACAAGCAAATAATGTATATATGGATATTTTAAAGATAGTTTTTTTTAAAACAATATTCAAACTTGGATGATTTTTATAAAATTTTTGTTTCTATTGAGTAACATTTCCCTTAAATATATGTAAAAGCTAACATTCACTCTCTTCCATCTCATTCTTCCTCACAAGAACCCCTCTTTCCTTAAAGAATTCCCTTCTTCCTTTTACGAACCTCATTTTCCTTATTGCGAACCCCGTGCCTATCGCGAACCCTTTGGAAACCTCACATTACGAACCCTCAGCTCTTACTCATCTTCCCTCCTTTCCTCTCTATCTTCAATTATTGATCATGCTATTCACTCTTAAAAAAACCCACTTACTTTCAATATAATTTTTCTTTTGCACTTTTATTTTTTATTCACTTTATCAACATTTACAGCATTATAAAAAAAATCTAGTATATCCATTTCGTTTAAAAGCCTACTTATTATGTATATAAAAATAATTTTTATTTTTAATCTCGCACGCACTTGATCTTCATCTACATTTTCATGTGCAGTTTTAGCAAGTTCCCGCTCCATCTCTAATTTTCTTACCATTTCATATGCAAGTATTTTGAATATTTTATTTTGAGTAATTTACATTATTAATTTAAGTACACGTATATCTCTATCGCTACTACTTATATCTATACATATCCATTCATTAAACTTAAAATGCTTTGAATTTAAGTAATGTTGATTGCTGATAGTACCCCTTAAACTTAAATACTTAGGCTGTGTTTGGCAACATGCGTTTTGAAGCGTTTATGAGCGGTAAGCGGTAAACATTTTAGATGAAAAGCTTGTTTGGCAACACCTCAACAAGCGTTAGAATATTGTCTAACCGCTCCAATCTCAAATGCTTATTGAAGAAGCATTTCAGAACTGCTACAAACAGTTTGTTATAAAATTATATTTATGCTCTCAAATATAAAATTTATAATTTCTTTAATTGGGTTATATGTCATTTCTCGTAATTTTACACTTTTTAATTACAGCTTAGCTACGTTACCAAACACTTTTTTAAACAAACAGCTAAGCTACTGCTAACTGCTCCTGCTTAGTGCTCCTGCTTACTGCTACCGCTGCATGTCGCCAAACATACCCTTAAATGACAAGTTCTCTATTTTACATTTTGTTTCAAAACAAGTCACACGATTGCTCTATCAATATCAATCCCTGCTACTGTTAAAATGTCAACTTTTTAAGGAAACAAAATGTAAAATAGTGAACTTGTCATTTAAGGAAGCATAACATGTAGAGGTGATAAATAGGAAGGGTTGGGAGCGTTTTGGTAACGGGTCACCGATATTTGGTATGTGTTGAAATGAGTTGGATTGGTTTAGACGAGCTTGAGTTACCTTTTGTCCAAAAATTTTGAAGTTTGTATTACTGAGATGCACTTTGGCTTATTACCTTCTAATTATTTTTTATTTAAGGTTGACCCGTTAATAAAAAAACCATGTGTACGCAAAAACAGATAAAATGCTTATCATTAAAACTACAATTAATTGTATTATAACTACAATACATCAACGGATACAATTCTTCAATGTGTATTATGAAATTATTGCTTAACACTATATTTTTGTTAAATTATGTTTGCATGTATGAGCTTACGAAATTATTTCTTAAATTTTATTTTTGTTAAAGTATGTTTGCATTTATGATTTTATGAAAACGGATAAGCTCATAAACCAGGAGATAAGCTTAAACAAACACCCACATTGTAAATGTTTTATGTTCTGATTATTATACAAGTTTTGATTGTATAGCATCAATGTTTGTTACAACTGATTTACATGGTTGTGAAATATCAGTGTTCTTGGAATTGCTTAGTTTAAGTGCTTATTTACTTTGATATAAGTAGGTACCACCAGAGCGAATAGTACATCATAATTTTTGATTAAACTCTTGATTTTTTTTGATATAAAGACGTTTAATAGAAAATGTTAATTTTTTAGGTTTACACGTCCGTAAACAACAATTAAACCCTTAACAAAGTGCTCTTGTTAAGCCCATTAAGCCCATATCATAAAGAATTAAACAACACCCGCCTTGATTATTGTCCAAATGGTATGTGTTGCTAAACATATGAATGCCCATATGATTTATCAATATGACAATATCATTAAACTTCTAATCTAGAAATTCCATAATAACATATCGTACGTAGTTCATTAACACTGACAAATAGACATAACACAACAAATTTGCACTAAAATAGAAACTAACCCACCATTGCCCCTAAGCATTGCAGAGCCGCCCCTTATACAAACCTAGCCCCCAAAATGACACTCTGTCACTCCTGGTTGACAGAAAAGTTAATTAAGTGCACACATTTTTTTCTCGATATAATAGATTAAGCATATTGATAGATATAGGATACTAACATTATATAACATCATTAGCACCAACTTTATTTTATATATGACAATTGTTTTTGGTATACCAACTCTTGGCAGTAATATCTTGCTACAAAAACTTTTGATAAAGCTAATTTTTTTCTAAATGGAAAGCATAACATGTGTTTTTGACATATAGGTTGGTCAAGATTTAGTCGCACAACTGACACAAGCTATGAAAAGAAATGCATTGATATGTGTGTTCCAGCTATGGTTTGGAAGGGACACTAGCTAAAGGTAGATATGATAATAATTATGTTGTCATTGTTGTTTTTGGGTACTGGTTTAAATGCAGCTTATGTGGAGCAGGTATATGCGATACCAAAATGGCATGGTTCAACTCCTAAATCATGAGACATGGTAAGCCATAATTTTTCTTATCAAATACTTTTGGCACGGTATTTCTAGAGTTTTATATACAATTAACGTGACAAATGATTAACATAAACCGAAAATCATTTAAACTATAAAAGTAAGCTAATGATCATGTTCATCATTTATAAATTTCACCGATAATAAGTTGACAAGTGTTTTTCTTTTTTGGATTTTGGGGGTTAATACTATGAAGTTGATGCAACCTCCTTATGTTGGTAAGATTGATTGGAAGAATTGGTTAATATTTTAGCTCAATGAAAGAGTTGTTCCGTTAAATCATCTGAATTCTAACTATAAACTTGCTAAATGATGGATTTGTTAGTCAGGTACTTCTTTTGGGTTTGTCAAATAGTATTGTCTTATCTATAGAGTGTGTTTGGGATTGCTTGTTTAAGTAATTATCGCTTATTTTTAAGTATCTTCGCACGTAGGTATGTTGGTACCCGCTTTAAACAAGTTGTTTTCATTACATAAGCACTTTAAAATTAGCAATCACCAACAACCCATTAGTCAAATAAAAGAATCCCAATGGTAGAAAATGGACATCTATTTTCGGATGGAGGGAGTATTTGTTTTACATTATTAGATTTTAGTAGATTTCATCTAATCATTCAAAACGACTTGCTGTTTTTTCGCATCACGCTAAGCTAATACCTTGCTATACTGAGTTTATCCAAACACCCCATTTCAAGGTAGTTAAAGGCGAAAGCGACCTCAAAGCGACATGCCTTTCCTTAAAGCGAGAAGCGACAAAAGCGAGCGTTTCAGTTAACTTTTTACCCTTTGTGCATATAATAATGTCTAGTATGAAAACAATGATTAAATAAAAATATAATTATCTTAAAATCTTCATTTTTAATGTAAAAAAAACAACAAAAGAGAAGTTTATTCAAATACTTAAAGCCTAAAGTCTATTATTTTTATTCGAAATAATCATCTAAGTTCTCATTTCTTATTTCCCCATCGTTTCCGAGATCCACTATATCATCTTCATTTACAGAATCCTCTTCGGATTCATCATAGAGTGTCGTACTTGTAGATGTTGATGCATTTCTTCTTGTATATTGCCTCAGCTCATTTACACCACTAGTACTAGCTTGGATGGATGGTGGTAGGGCCGGCGTGGAATAAAAAATGATGAGTGGAAGTATGAAACGTGGGAAGATAGAATTGTGTGATTAATAATTGTTAGTATTTATAATATTATACTAGGGTTAGTTTTGTAATTATTTAACCTAATTTAGAATATTAGGGCCGGTTGTACAACTTTATTAGCTAAAACATTATAAACAAGCCGTTATACAAAAAAGCGAGCGCTTTTTGGTCGCTTTTCGGTCGCCTCACAACGCTTTTTCTCGCTTTAGTAAAACGCCTCGCTTCTTTGGAATCAAAGCGCTTTAGGTCGCTTCGCTTCTTCGCTTAAGCGCTCGTTTTTCTCGCTTTTAACTACACTGTCCCATTTGTAGGGGTGGTTCATAACAAGAGGGCAGCTCCTCTCAGGCAAGGTATTTTGTGCCGCGGCTAATTCCTCCACACAAGAACCCTCCCTATGAGCAAGTAAGTTTCACCATTATACGTTGTTGTGCTGAATTCGGATGACTTCTCTAGATTCTTCTACTGAAAATTTGCAAATGAGGTGGGATTCTCAACACATATATCGACATCCGTGTCAATTTAGGTTATGCTTTTCCTCTAATGGGTAAACTCGGTTGAATTTGTAAAAAAGGCCATGATGAAAAACGGGTCAGAAATCACATAAGTGTGCTTACACTAAATAAAACAACATCTTACATTGTTGTATTTCAAATGTTAGATTGTCATTATAGCAATGTGTTGGGTTTTAAAAAGCGAGAAGCGCTCCGTTGCGCTAAGGGTTAAAAAACCAAAGCGTGGGGTGATGAGGCAAAATCGCACGCCTCTCGTAGGTGAGGCGCTTACTATGTTTAGAACGATTCTAACTTTGTTAGAAAGCATAATTCATATATAAAAACAGATCAAGAAGAAATTTAACAACAATAACAACGATTCATTCCCCATTCATTTTCAAAGTTTGCGATTTCATATCGCTAATAATAGTTCATTTAGACCCTTTTAGTTTAAATGTCATTTTTAGACCGATAAACACATGAGGCGTTAAAAGCGCTCCTCAGAGGCGCCAAAAAGCACAGCCTCCGATCGCCTTATGTAATGGCTGCGCATCAAGGGTCCCGATACGATGACCCCACTGCCTCGGCTCGCCTCACGCCTCAGGCGCTAAAAGGCGCGCTTTTTTAAACACAAGCAATGTGTTATATTTTATTGGCAAGAGGTCAAATATATATAATCATACGAGTTTAGAATTAGAAGGGAAAGAAGTTAAAACTGTTAAGCGGGCTAAACATCATCTGTAGTGTATTAGTGAATTCACAACCTCCCAATTTGTTCTATTAAATATGTGTTGACAATATATAATAAATAATAATACCTTATGTAAAAAAAAAATATTAGAACCTGAACCATCAGCTAAGATGCGTGGTGAGCGTGTTTTACTATCCATGATATAAACTAATCGGTAATTTTAAATGTAAATTGACAGGAAGCAAGATTTCCGCAGCTTCAAACTTTGAGTACATAACAAAGAACAAAGTTGAAAAGCAGTTTTATTCACTTTGATGAACCAAGCTTTTGTGAATGAATGTGTAGTCTCAAGGTATATATTAGCACCTGAACCAAGCTAAGCCCCTCTGGTTAGACAGTCTTATACAAACATTTAAAAGTAGACATTTAATTGCTTTTATGCTTTTATGCTTTTATTCTCAACTTATTAAACTCATCTATATGTTCAGATAATTTCTTACCTGAATCCATGTAGAAAGTGAACAACTTCTTCTTCAAGTACAATTTATTGGCTAAAGACTTTGTCATATACAAAGTTTCCAACTTTATCCAAACACCCGCCGCAGAATCTTCTTTGTTGACTTCCCTCAACACCTTGTTATCCAAGCACAAGAGTAAGGCACTGTGTGCTTTCTTGTAGACATCCGTCTTCAACGCCGCAGTCTTTTCAGCGTCCGCCATGGTTTCCGGGAATGGATCTAACGCAGCCTCCTAACCATGTTGAATTAATAGACATCGCATCTTCACACGCCACAACCCGAAGTCATTAGACCCGTCGAATTTTTCGACGTCAAACTTCGCTATCGACGACATATTCTTTAACCCTTGTTGCCAAAAAACACCTTCTTGCAAATCGATTTAATTAGAAACCCTAAACCTCGATCACGAACAAATAACCAATCGATAAATTATAAACCAATTTAATCAATTATATTAAAATTTTGTTCCACAAGAAAACGCAACAAGTCCTCCTTGTGGTTAACTACTCGTCTTTTACGTCTCTAACTTGCAACTTAAAGAAAACTAAAAAACCTAGTTTCCTTGCTCAAACCCACGAACTAGCCCTCGAACTTCAAGACCACAATAACTTGTAGCTCTTGATACCACTTGTTGGACGATTACGACAACAAACCGAAGCTCGATCGCGGAACGCTAGATCGCGGTATGTATCGAGCACAAGTAGCACCTTCAAACGACACCCTTTGAAGAATAAATAAACGAGATGAACGAAGCACTACAAGTTGAACCGAACGATTATATTGTATTACCATAAAACCTCAAACTCGGTTACAAAGGAAAAAAATAGAAGAATGCGTGTGTTTTGAGCATCACCCCCCTCACCTCCTTTTATAGGGTGAGGGAGTGGATGCCCTAGTCTACACCGACTAAGAATGGGCTTTGGTTCCAGCCCACTCAAACAAATATATAAAGAAAAAGACACTTAGCTACCTTTTACTTATCGTATATATTAACTAGACTCGACACTAATACTAACATTCTTTTTTTCTTTTGAGCAACTGAACACAGCGTTTAGATTTTGTTTTATTTTGTATACATTTGATTTGGATGGTGAAACACAACAGTTAAGAAAATAAGTTGGAAGAAAAAAAAACAAGTTATTTTTGGTGGTTCAAATTATTGTCTCCCTTTTTGCTTTATAGAGGTTGCAAAATACTCCCCCCGTCCCATAATTAGTCTATGTTTTCTTTTTTGTTCGTCCTAAATTAATTGTCCACTTCCAAAAATAGATAGTAAATTTATATTAAGTTTACCATATTACTCTCACATAATGTTATTATTACAAACTTTAAAAAAGTTAGAAATTAATTGGTTAAGGGTAAAACTGTCATTGTGCAAAAAGTAAAAGAGAGAAAGCTGTAATGATGATGTTTTTCTTAAACTACGTGTTTTTTGTCGGTGGACTATAATTATGGGACGGAGGGAGTAGGTAATTTTGGTACGGATCGGGTCAACCTAAATATTTTTTCCTTAGTTCCCTTTAGAAAGTATTTAGTGAGAAACCATTTCATGCTTAGGTGACATGAAAAAGCATAGGATAATAAAGAGGTCCAAGAAATATTTATCATCATTTTTTTATTTTTTATATGCTAAATAGTTAATGACATTTAAATGGTGATTGTGAAATTCCTAAAAATATGAACCTCAAAAAGCTTTATCCATAGTTGGAATAGGTTCATAATATGAAATGTTTTATGAATTAATGACATTAGATGATGTGACACTTTTATAAACCTTTTAATAGGTTCACCATTGTGGATGACCTAAGCTTTGTGTTTTTTATTGAAAAAAATTAAAGTGGTTATTTTTCAAACCAAGAGGTGCAATGTATTGTACTCCCTCCGTCCCAAAATTATTGTCCCGTATTGATTTTTTAAGTCTTTTTCTTCCAACTTTGACCTTAAATATTTTTGTTTGTGTTATATAATACTTAATGAAAAGTATATGAATTGATTGGTTTTCAAATTTATATTCATAGCTATGATTTTCATCAAGTATTATATAACACAAACAAAAATATTTACGGTCAAAGTTAGAACAAAAAGACATACGGGACAATAATTTTGGGACGGAGGGAGTATAATACATAGCACCTCTTGGTTTGAAAAATAACCACTTTAATTTTTTTCAATAAAAAACACAAAGCTTAGGTCATCCACAATGGTGAACCTATTAAAAGGTTTATAAAAGTGTCATATCATCTAATGTCATTAATTCATAAAACATTTCATATTATGAACCTATTCCAACTATGGATAAAGCTTTTTGAGGTTCATATTTTTAGGAATTTCACAATCACCATTTAAATGTCATTAACTATTTCGACAATGCACATGTCTTGCAGTCGGATGTGAATAGGCGAAGACACTGGCATAGCTTTTGGTAAGGCATATCATCCTTTAGTTGTTCACGTTTCGTGCTAAACAAAAGTGGCCTAACAAGCTGATCATTTATATTTTTTGGAGGGAAGCGAACGACATATGCTTTTGCGCTTCCTTTTTGTGGCTTATTTGTGTTAAGTGGGAAATGTAGTTATTTGACTTTGAGCCCTATGAAAACTGGAGTTTTACATTGTTCTTGATGTGGCCTTCATGTAGTGACTACCTTGGCCATTGAGTGTAAGGTTTGGAGCATAGGAGGTCTTCACTAATGGTCAATGGTTTATTAGTACATTTGAATAGAAATGTAGACATGTAGTCAAAGCAATAGTTTCTCCATGGAGCAATTACTTTGTATGGCTGTTATATGAAGTCTGTGGTGAATTTAGGTGAATGATTTTCATTTGTATACTCATAGAATGTTTAGTTCATGTATATATAGTTGCTTTGTTTATGTTTTGAACATGTCTATCCATCACAAATTATTGATTTTGTAACATGTTATAAATGAACTTTCATTTTAACAAAGATTACTAGGCAAATGTAAGTTTGTAAATTTAAGAATTGTAGTGGTAAATGTGAAAAATCATATTTTTGGTAGGGGACAGTTGTTCCCATACGTACAGTAACCGTTGGGGGTTACTGTTCACCGACCGTTGGGGCACTGTTCAAATAATAATAATAATAATAATAATAATAATAATAATAATTATCTACACCTCTTCATCAACATTATTCCGGAAGAAATATCCGCATCTTTTTCTCCGAACCCGTACCTTCCTCAAGTGCCGCAACTTGAGCCTTGAGGACAAGGCTCTTCTAACCGGAGGAGACTGTAACAATCCGTATTTTTGATCAATGTACGACGCTATTAAATTCACTATTTTTTTTTCTCGTACGCGTTCGCTTTTAATTTTAATAGTTAAGTTAAATCGCGTAAGTTAAAAATCAACAATTAACACAAACGGGCACCAAACGAATTAAAGTTTTCATCAAGCAAGCATTATATTATTTTTCTAAAGTAATAATTAACTTCTTATGCTTTATTTTATCGGTTACGAAAAACGTTTACGTTTCGCAATTTAATACGATTAGACATTCTCGGAACCACTAAAATTTATCTACGCTTCAACAAATACCAATGTTTATACCTAATGTTCAAAGTTTTATTAAACTTCACCCATGTTAACATAGTTGGTCATATGATACATAAAATAAACAAGTTAGAACCTACACTTTACAAGTTATACATCTACACTTAATATATATAAGTTTAACCTTCAAATAATGAAAGTATTTAGCAATAAAGGATCAAAGATATTTCTAGCTCATCCCTCCACCAAAATTTCGTGGCTTATGTGCTCTCTAAGGAACATAGAGCACACAATTTACACAAGTGGTCTTGTACAATGCTCTTGCCATTAAACCTAGCCCTAATATGTCTCCATTTGACCATGGTCTTCCTTAAGACCCTCATCTTGTTCCCAAGATCACTATTGCATCTTTTGACTAGCTAATACTTATATAATACAAGTATGTAGAGAAGAACACATACATACACTTGACACTTAATAAAAAAGATCAAAACCTCTCCTTTTCTCTCCTCTCTAGCTCACGGCATACCACAAAGACCATACTCAATCCATACAAAATTTTCTACAAACAATTACACACATTCCTACAACATATCTAAGATACCTCAAGGTAATATAAAGCATTGGTTAACCATTTAAAATGATTAAGCAAGATTAGAGTTTTCATTAGAAAACTAGGGTTTCAAGAGTGCAAGCTTTGGTTTTATATCTAAACAAGGGTTTAGATACTTTGGTTCATCACACTACATCACTATAAGGTTATCTATAAACCTTTATGTCTTTACTTTATACATTTTTATGTGTTTACGCGTTCTATATAACTAAATCACCATTTAGGGTTTTAAACATGTTAAATGGATAACTTACTTGTAATTATGATTTTGTACACTTTTTCATATGATATGTGATTGGTAATATCATATAATAATGAGATTTTAAGTATGTTAGCATGTTGGTTTAAGTGGAAAATATTTAAGTATAAACTAGTGATTAAAAGTTAATTAAGGAAAGTTTATGATTTCATGTGAGGTTAAAGACATTGTGGGTTGTTTTGATTCGTGCTTTATACAGTGGGTTTTATATTTTATAAAGATAATACACCTCATGACGATTCCAAAATGATAAGAAACTCAAAAAACCAATTTATAACGAAAAAGATACGACGATTTCAAGTTTACGTTAAATATATACTTTTATAAACTATTTTTATAAAAATTACTATTCACCATAGAAACTTATATTTTTAAAACATCATTAATATGATAAAACTTTTTAATACGAGAACGTACTCGAAAGAATCGCTAAAAACGGAGTTAAAACGAATAAGTTACGACATTTATGATAACTAAATCTATAAAAATAAATATATAACTGTTATAAACAGTAAAATCACTATTCATCAGAAAAACTCAAATTTTGAAAATATTATATTTTGATAACTCGTCTTAATACGAAGGCGTGGACGTAAGAAACGAAAGAAACGAACTTAAAACGAGAAAGTTACGTCAGTTTTACTAAAGTATACTTATAAACGTTTTTACTTTATAAATATGATTTCACTAAAACGATTAGATGGTGATGTAGCTATATAGAATTATATATAGTATTAGTTAATCAAAGTACTATATTACTAGGGAGTTTCATAATGAGGCCTCTTCGGAGTGGCGTATCGACAAGTTGTTGGATTTACGATTTAAAGTGTCCTAGCTCCTCATACACCACTACATGACCTTTTAATTATGATAGCCCGAACGATAGTATGCTGAGCTATACGACCTATAAATAATCAAAGTGTTTAGTACTTATACTACCTATATTGGATTAGGTTGCCTTCGGATTCTTTCGTGACGCATTTTTCTATTGTGAATACTTGTTGATTACCATTCACTCGAGGTGAGTTCATAGCCCCTTTTTTACTACGTGATTATTTTACAAAATCTACGGAGTGAATTGCATTGCTTGTTTTACTATTGGATACAAGTGTTTTTCTAAGTGTTTTCAAAGTGTTTACAAAGTGTATGCTATCCAGATTACTGCCTGAATATTATTGCTAAGTTACCTTATTGCCGTGAAGTCCCTATTTATCATGAACCGTTAATTGTTATTGTAGTAAGCGCGAGTGTTGTGGATAGATCTATCGGGACTGACAATCCTCACCTTACTTGGGTCACTAGTTTGATTACGGTAGCATTTAACATTATAGAGTGTTAGGGTTGTTGCAAGCATCCAAATTCATTGGTGGCAACAAAATCTAGTTAAGGCTTCGGATCATGAGCTTAGTGGAAATAACTATACGTTTTTGGACTACTGTAATGTCGTTTCAGAGTCTACTATTACATTGAACCTTGGGTCCAACCTTTTTAACCGATAATACTTATGATTTCACTCAACCTTTGTGTTGACATTTAGCATGTAATTTCAGGTTCTAGGGTATGAAGATTGGAGGGGAGCCATGGTGGATATCAATGAAGACGGATTCTGTGTTTATCTATATTAAATGCAACTTTTATTATCTTTAAAAACTTAAGTCATCTTTTGGGTATTATGAAGCTTTTGTTTAATTTAAAATGTTTATGACTTTTAAAACTTTATCGGACCTAATGTATAACTCTGATATATTGCTTATTGGATCGAATTAAATCTTAACTTAAAACGTCCATTTAAGGCGTTTCCCTATATCTTGAATTTGTACTTTACGTAGCACACCATTGTTACCATTCCTTGCTACCTGATTTTGGGGGGAGTTATCAGATGGTAACCCAGAGCCAATGTATAGGAACAGGTCATTTTTAAAACCTAGTCTATAACCACAAAGTTTAAAGGTTTTCTTTTCTTTCATTTTTAAATACAGAATCCTTCATCGCTATCTGATATCCACGCGCGCGTATTCCCTGATCCTTACTTACTTTTCTGATTGTCATTATTGCATTATATATAATCTTATATATATAATACTTGGTTTAAATTCGATCTCTTACGTCTATCTTTTGACATATCAATATCTATTTCTATTGATCAATTATATAAATATCGACTATCCTGATTAATTTATGATTATTTATACCATTCTTTGTTATTTACCATGTGTCGTGACTCTGCATACCTTTACAAATTCTTAACGAATTGTGTACGTATGTTGCCAGAATCATGCCGCCCAGGAGATTTAAGAAGAAATCTGTTAGGAAGATAGTGGAAAAGCGTGTG
This sequence comes from Tanacetum coccineum, assembly GCA_026074375.1. Classification (NCBI taxonomy): domain Eukaryota; kingdom Viridiplantae; phylum Streptophyta; class Magnoliopsida; order Asterales; family Asteraceae; genus Tanacetum; species Tanacetum coccineum. The sequence goes on along the minus strand of BQNB010013062.1, from coordinate 51,620 downwards.
GCCAAAGCCATTGAAAAATACGAAAAGACTAGAGCTGACTCAAACAATACTGGTGGATCCGGATCAACAAATACTGGAGGAACTGTTGTACCAGAGATGCATGGATGTTCGTATAAGACATTTATGAATGGCAAGCCTCACTCTTTCAAGGGGACTGAAGGTGTAGTCGGACTTTCTCCCTGAATTATACATAGGTGATCAGGCTATGTATAATTAAGGACTAACGATGCAATGTTTATTTTGTCAAAACTAGTTATATGTTTAAAATCTTATAGGGTATAAACGTTATAGTTTATAAGGTAGCACACTACTACAAAAAAGGCTAAAAAGACCCCCCCAAAAAGATAGGTTATGTAAAACCCTCTCTCTATGAATAGATGGAAATAGGTTTTCCTGAAAAAACCAGTTTTCATAATAGGAATTCTAAAAAAATTGGTTTTTGGGGTGCAAACCACTCTTTTTTCACAATTAAAGACACTGGTGTGTATGTAACAACATGTCTCTATGTGTTTATGTTATGGACACCATTTTTTATAAAACAACTAGTTTTTTTACATAATTAAAGACATTGGTGTGTAGGTAACAACATATGTCTATTTGTTTATGTTAGAGACACCATTTTATATAAAACAACCAGTCTTGTTTTTTGTTAATAATTTGGTGTGCTAAAATATTCTTAACTATTAAAAAAACAATTAAAAGCAAACTTAACATATGATTAAAATCATAAGGACTAAACAATAAATACTAAAGAGTGTTGGACTTGTATCCGAACTGAATTGCCCAGAAACGAATCGAGTTATAAATATTTGATTTACTGAACATAGTTTTGACAAAATAAAGTCTCCCAATACTTTGTGTAACACCAGTTGTTTTGATGCTTGCGTATGTTTTTTACTTTTTTCTATAACATGTTTAAGTATTTAGACTTTATATATGATTAAAGTACAAGGACCATAACTGTATAATCAATTCTGAATTGTTATATATACTGAAAAACCTACCATGCTCTATACAGAAAACATATAGTCGAGACAGAGAAAGCTGGAATCTAGCATAAGGTCGTCAATCATTGTATACAGTAAGTCTCCTCTTTTAGTTCTGTACACTGATATTCGTTTAATTATCGTCTTTTACCTGTATCAAACTCCAAAACAACAATAATATGAAGCAGCTAAATCCATAGGAAACAGAACCAAAATTACCAACATCTCTAAAGGCTAAGCTTATGATTTTTACCACTTCCAAAATTGAATATGTTTCACCAACATATTCGTACCTAATATGATAACATTAACTATCTAAACCCTTTTTAAAGGGTAACAAAAGATAATAGATTGCAACTACATATGTTGCAACCTGCTTCACCTAAATAGATACAGTTATAGTTTAGCAACCTATATATGTTGCAACTAGTTTAGTACTAAATAGGATAAACAGTTAATTGTCCAGACCAAATACCATGTCATATATGCAGAACATAACCACCACCAACATGCTTAATCATACATCTTTCTTTTACCTTTGTTGACCAGTTCCTTGCTCTCATTGACCCGTTCCTTACCTTTGTTCACCTGTTCCTTGCTCTCATTGACCTCCTTCCTAACTCCAAATTCTTTTTTGCTAATCAGCTCATATGTTTTAGGAGATGCTAACCCAATGATGCAATGCCTGACTGGTTCACCTCTGTTGACACTTGTTTTCTTTGTTGATGGAGTCGAACTACTAGTTCCAATTGGTTTAGGAGTCCATGTCTCATCATCTTTGTCGTCATCTGTTTCTTCCTCTTTTTCTTCCTCTGTTTCTTCCTCTGTTTCTTCCTCTGTCTCCATCTCAAATTCATCCTTCGTTGGAACAGGAGCACACGTCACAACCTCTGCAGATGGGCTTGAAAAGTCTTCATCATCCGAACCATATTATGTGCTTGAAGATGAAAGTTCAGATGTGCTTGAAGATGAAATTTCAGCTGTGCTTGAAGATGTGTCTGAACTAACGTCAATCACTTCTGCATACATTATATATAAACAATGTTAATTCATATACATAAGAAATAAACAAACCTAACTTACTAGCAGAAAATCAAACTGGTCACAGAAGCTTATAAGCTACAATCACTAAACTGTTTTGAGCTTAATCCTCACAAAAACTCAAAACTGAGAGTCAATATTTCTTTCTAAATTGTACACACGAGCAACGTTCTGTGTTTCTATCTCTAAAACTGAGAGTCAATATTTCTTTCTAAATTGTCTAAAACTGAGAGTCAATATTTCTTTCTAAAGGTGAGGGTGAGGTACTGAGTTCGATTCCTATAAGCTACTAGGATAAGCTGGAACTATAAGCTACTAGGATAAGCTAAGGGTTTGCAGATTAACTAACCTATAAGGCAAAATTAAACTAGTTCAATAGTTGCAGATCAGACAAGTATGAATGCTATGGAATTTTTTTTATGATTTTCAAACCCACTAGCAGCCTAACTAAATAACCTCAAAACTCTACAATAAGCTTAAACAGATCTATAATATCCTACAAACTAGAGGCACACAGAAAATCATAACCTAATTCATATTTTGGCTAACTTAAATCTAGGCACCTACTACTTTTAACCAGAAATAAGCTCAGAACAGCTGTTCCTAAAAGCTTGAATGTTATACTAACTGATTTTGAAAAGCAAAAACTTCCAATTACACTTTTACTTAACTGAAATCAAACATCAAGATTGCAAACTCAAAAAATAAGCATGAAACTCAAAATTCAAGACAATGCACAAGCTACAAAAAGCTAAACTGAGACCAGACCTTGTGAGAACTTAACAAACAACTTATAGACAGCTAACTCAAACCATAAAATCATAAAACACAACTTCAAATTCAAGAGTAAAGACACTAAGATCAGATAGAACTATTTTTGTTTTTTTTCTGGTTTTATAGCTAACTGCAGTTGGAAAATAAGCTAGTAAATAAGATGGAATTTGAATTCTAATTATTAAACTTGAAAGTATGCTATTACTACTCCTTGACTACTGATTTTAAAAACCTAATTACTAAATTTGCTAACCTTAATTGTTACCTTAAAATTGCTCTACCAGTACCTTAATAGTACTATACCAGTACTAAGTAGAAATGGAGCAAAACAATGGATGTTGACCTTGTGAGTCAAACAATCAATTGCATACACCAAATGCAGGTAATAGAACTAGTATGAACCACTATCCAAGCTCTTATGAGCTTGGATCAAAATCTCAAACTTAAGACAGATAAAAGCTTCCCCTGGTGCAAAAAGGGACAAATTACACTACCAAATGATTTAAACTTCCAACTAATCCATAATTCCACTTTGTAAACTGATTTAAAGCTTATACAAATCTAAAACAAGAGTTTGTATCCTCTGACTTTGACTTTTTGAGTCAAAATCAGATAATCCCACACACTCCTTTAAACTTGTTAACTCAAAACCAAATCCACAAATCTCTAATATAGTTAACAAGCTATCAATTGGAGGTCCTAAACAACTTTATTATCATCAAATAACAACTTCTAAACATCAAACTTAGATCTATAACTAGATTTAACTACTATGCTAATATTTTTTATGGTTTTTATGTTTATATGACAGAAAAATGAATTATGTTTTTTATTATCGTCAACTTTTAACATAGTATCCACAAATCTCTAATCTAGTTAACAAGCTATCAATTGCAGGTCCTAAACAACTTTATTATCATCAAATAACAACTTCTAAACATCAAAAAAAAGGAAGCATACAAGAAATCAAATGCTGAAATGACAGATGGCATAGCAAACCACAAACAAAGTTGCACAGATTCAATCTAATTTGTTCTAACACCTAACAATTAAATCATCATCATTTTTAACTATTAGACCCTAATGCCACTAAGGGGGTGTTTGTTTCGGCTTATATGTGGGTTTATGAGCTTATTTGATTTCGGCTTATATTTCATAAGCACCAATTTTCTAGCTTATTTTGGGACTTATGTGGTTATTTAAATTTATCATATTGTAATAAACTTATAT
>BQNB010013062.1:2631-45435 GCA_026074375.1 Tanacetum coccineum | reverse complement strand
GAAATTAAACCCAGATCCCTTTTCATCAATCAATTACCATATCGCGGATTTGATGTTTGTCGATCAACATAATATGGTTTCTTATTTGGAAAAGAGTGATGAGAACGCATAGTTTCATCAGATAGTGGACTTCCTCTCTACATGTTCAATCAATTCTGCTCTCACTGTAAGTCCCACTATCTATGCTTCTTACATTGAACAGTTTTAGAATACTGCCACTTCCAAAACAATCAATTTCGTAAAGCAAATACATGCTATTGTTGATGGCAAGGCTGTGGTTATATCAGAATCATCAGTGAGAAGTGATCTTCTCTTTAATGATGAGGATGGTATTGCTTGCCTAACAAATGATGAATTTTCAACTAATTTGGCTTCAGCAGTTATATGTTTAGCAAAGGGTCAAAAATTTAATTTTTCTAAATTAATTTTTGATGGTATGTTAAGGAACTTGGATCCAAAGAGATTTTTAATGTATCCAATGTTTTTACAACTCTTTTTGAATAACCAGCTTAAAGATTTACCATAACCTTTTAATGATACTTATGAGACACCAACACACAGTAAAAAGGTTTTCTCTAATATGGCAAGCAAAAGTAAAAAATCTTCAGGAAAAATTACTCCACTTTTTGACTCCATGTTGGTGCAAAACCAAGCACCTGAGGGTGAAGGTTCAGCAATACCCCCTGAACCCCAACCCACACCCTCTACCTCACAACCAAATATTTTAGAACCTCAAACTGAAACACCTCCAACAGTTTCCCATGAACTTCAAACTGAAGCTCACATTGAGCAAATACTCCCATCTCCATCTACATATCAAAGAAAACAAAGAAAGACTCAAAAACATAAGAGATCTAAAAAGGTCACTGAGTTACCTCAGACTAGTGTGCCTCTAGACCATGGAGCAGATGAGGCTGTCCATAAGGAGGGGGTGACAGTGTGGAAAGGGCTATCACTATTGATGCTAGCTTAGTTGCAGCACAAGACAGTGATAACATCTTTAAGACCCAATCCACGGCAATGTCTAATGATCCTCTTTCTTAGGAAATTGGTTCATGTGACAGACCCAGGCGCCAAGATACCATATTGGGGGGGTGTAGATGCTCAGACTAGGCCTGAGACTGTATCTAAACATCCCATGACCCACCTCTCTTAGAAGTTAACACATTTAAACGTGGAGAGGACAGTATGGAATATCATGATGATTTAATGGATTTTGTACCACCTACACCCTATGATTCACCTCTCTCAGGAGGTAACACACCTGGAAGTGATGAGGGTAGAATGGAACTAATTCAGGAATTGATGGAAACCTGTACCTCATTGACAAAAATGATTCTTTCCTTAAAGGAAGAAAAGACTGCTCAAGACAAAGTGATTACCAGATTGAAATTGAGGGTCAAGAGGCTAGAAAAGAAGAGAAAGGCAAGAACTCCACAACCTATAAAGAGAAGACTATTTAAAGGCAGAGTTGAGACTTCTACTGACAAAATTTTAGGTGAGGATGCATCCAAATAGGGGAGGAATGATAATAAAACAGAGGAGCTTAACCTGACTGATGGGGCTGATACAGAAGTGATTGTGGAAGACAAGGGTAGTGGTGAAAAAGGTGGTAGTACTGCTGATCAAGTTAGTACTGCTAGGCCAGAAGTTAGTGCTGCCAGTGTTCCTGTGAATGTTAGTGCTGCTACTCCATCTACTCCTCCTATAACAAGAACTATATTTGGTGATGAAGATCTCACTATTGCTTAAACACTTGTGAAGATGAGAAGTAAGAAAGCAAAGGAAAATGAAAAAGGAGTTGTTCTCATAGATAAAGAATAACCTCCTAGACTAAATAGATCAACTACAACACTTTAACCTCTTCCAACTATTGATCCAAAAGACAAAGGTAAAGGTGTACTGGTTGAAGAAGAACCTGAGAAACCAATGAAAGTAAAAAGAAGGGATCAAGGGTTAGCTCAAATTGAAAATGATGCAGAGTTAGCTCAAAGATTACATGAAGAAGAGTTAGCAGAGTTAGACAGAGCACAAAAAGAAAGACAAAAGCAAGAAGAAGCTACTAGTGCTGCTTTAGCTGAAGAGTTTGATGAAATTTAAGCCAGAATAGATGCTGATCATGAACTGGCTATAAGACTGATACATGAAGAGCAAGAAAAGTACACAGTTGAAGAAAGAGCCAGATTGTTAGCAGAATTCTTTGAAAGAAGAAAGAAACAATTGGCAGCAGAAAGAGCAGAGGCAATAAGGAACAAACCACCTACAAGAACTTAAGTCAGGAACAGGATGATTACTTATCTCAAACATATGGGTAAGTACACTCATCCATAACTAAAGCACAAGAACTTTGAAGAAGTTCAGAAGTTATATGAAAGAGAGAAGAAGTGGATTGATGACTTTAAGCCTATAGATGATGACAGTCAACAGCAAGCAGAAAGCACTAAAAAGAGACCAAGAGCATATTCTAAAGAAGAAAGTTCCAAGAAACAAAAACTAGAAGAGGATAATGATGCTAAAAAAGAGGAGCTTAGAGATAGTATGGATGTAGTTCCAAGGGATGATGTTGCTATTGATGTTGAATCTCTGGCCACCAAATATCCAATTGTTGATTAGAAGACACATATTTTAAATGAAAATATGATGTATTATCAAATCATCAGAGTATATGGAAGTTTCAAGAATTATAAGATATTCAGTGAGATACTTGATGATTTTGACAGACAAGATGTGTTAGATCTACATAGGTTGGTAAATGAAAGATATGAGACAACAAGTCCAGAAGGATATGACTTGTTACTTTGGGGAGATCTGAAGACCTTATTTGAGCTTAATGAAAAAGATGAAATACAGAAGGATCAACAGGACTACAACTTGATAAGCTGGATATTGTTTGACTCATGTGGAGTTCATGTACTGTTGATGAATACTGGAGTTGCTATTCACATGATAATTAAGAAGAAATATCCTCTAACTCAAGAAATGCTTTCAAGGATGCTAAATAAAAGACTAGAGGTTGATTATGAAAGTGAGATGGCATTTGAGCTTCTCAGATTTACAAGATCACAACTTCAGAAGTAGAAGAGTGTTTGGATACATCCTCCTGATGATCAAGATGTTGATACTGAAGAAACTTAATGATTAACAAGGTGAATATCAAGTTTAGGGGAGGATTGTTGGGAATTGAAGGCTTCTGAAGTTACTATTGTTAGTTTTGGAAGTTAATATTGTGGACTCATTTGACCTTGATGGTGAAAATAGGGAAAGAACGCGCCTGCGCTTATTTTAATTTTCCTTTCACGATCAAGCTAGCAACTAGCTTGAACGTCTTCCAGCAGGATCCATCACCACATGGGAGGATCTTACTACTCGTTTCCTTACTCAATTCTTTCCACCAGGAAGGACCGTAAAACTCCGTAATGATATCCTGATCTTCCAACAACATCAAGGAGAATCTCTCTCAGAAACATGGACTCGTTTCAAGGACTTACTCTAAAAAGTCCGTCATCATGGCATCGATCTTTTTGCTCCAAGTACAAATCTTTTATGACCATGTCAATCCTATCACAAGATGAACCATCGATCAATCGGCCGGTGGTAAGCTTCGTGACAAAAACGCCAAAGAATCCTGGGCATTATTAGAGGACCTCGCCCTCTATGATAAAGTTGGAATGACCCAAGGGATTTTACTAAGCTGGTCAAGGTAATCTCTTTGCCTCAAGATGTCCCGAGTACATTCGACCGCCGCCTCGTCGAGCTCAAAAATCAAGTCCTACGCTTGATGGAAGCTCATCTTGCTCCGACGAAACCTACTCAAGTGAACAAAATCACTTCTTCATGTGAGATCTGCAGTGGTCCCCACGACACTCAATACTATATGGAAAATCCTGAATAAGCCTTTGTTGATTATGTATCCTCGCGTACCGACGAAGTGGAAGGTAAGTAGTACACTTTTAAACCAAAGCAAAACAATCTTGGTGACACCTATAATCCTTCATGGAAAAGTCACCCAAACCTTAGGTGGAGACAACCCCAAAATTCCCAAAATAATTTTTCAAACCTACCTAACCGGTTCCAACCCAATGGTTCAATCCCGAACCGTTCCTTCAACAACAATCCTCAAAACTTTATCAATCAATCAAATCTTGAAAATTGGTGTCCAACTTCATGGCATCTTAAGACGCTAGATTGTCTAAGTTTGAAGATGATTTCAAACAATAACAAAGTGAGATGACAAACAAAATCGACACAGTGTTGAAAGCCATCATTGATCGAATGGCAGGAGCACTCCTTAGCGACACGATTAAGAACCCGAAACTAAATACATCTTTAGTTTCGTCTATTCGTTCTTACCCAACAATTGATCTCCAATGCTCATCCCACCCCTCCACTTTAATCAATGCCGAAACATGTTTCAAGGAGGTAATCCATTCCCAGACGAGTCTGCTATAAACTAGGATAGGGATTGAAACAAAAAACTAAAGAACCCAAATCAACTCTTGAAGATAAATTCTAGGATTTACATCTTAACCTACCGGTTCTTGAAGTCCTAGCTCACGTTCCAATCCATAACGCAATGTTGGATAAATACGTGGAGAGCTTAGAACTAGGCAAAAACGGATCAACATTCGTCCAATGAGAAGTATCAGTAAAGATGGAAGACCCCGGGCTATTCACTCTACCCTGTGGATTAGGGGATTCAAAGCCTTTCGAAACCTTAGCTCATTTAGGATCATGTGTAAACATGATCCCGCTATACCTCTTCAAGAAGCTTAACATCAGACTATTGGAAGAGACTGACCATATCTTTGGGTTGGCTGATGGAACCAAATCTTACCCCATTGGGATTGTTAAAGACGTAGAAGTCCACATAGGAAAACTGAAAATGTTAAATGATTTCTACATAATCGATATGAAGAAAAACCCCCAAACCCCTTTACTAGTGGGAATAGGATTCCTAGCAGCCGCCAATGCAATTATAGATTGTAGAAAAGCCAAAATAGCGGTAGGAGAAGGATCACTAGGTCGGTATTTGGAGTAAAAAGAGTCTATTTAGGTGAAGAGGAAGCACCCTATTGGACCACATTTGGAAAAAGGAAATCACACAAACCATGACCTAGCTCTGATGGAATAGGTGCACAAACCCCTTATTATGCTATGAAGGACTTCTTGGTTGTCATTTGCCCCGAGAATGGGGAATTGCTAGAGACGCTGAAATTAATCCCTTCAAGGATGTCCTAATATTTAGGCGAATGGTAGAATTCCTAGGGGCCTTGCCAATAAACTTTAAGAGAAACATGTGGGAGTCGGAAGACTTAATCTAGAATCCGATCAATTGGGACAAACCACCCAAAGATGGAGATGGGGCATGGCATGCCAAAATTAGGATAATTGATCCGGATGGAGAAGAATTTACCAAAACCCTTCAATTAATCCCCACCACTAAAAAGCTCTCCGAAAGAGAAAGTCCAATGGAGATCATCAACTTGGACCACTTCTATGACACTTGACGTGTGACTTCGAGTCTAGATACAAGACTCATAAATAAAGAAAAGCGCTTTTTAGGAGGCAACCCAATATTTACTTTCCCGCATTTAGGAGTGTCTTGTGTTTTATTCTTTATTGTTTGTTTTATAATGTTTAAATCACTTTGCAATCATGCATTGTTTTGTTTGTAACTTCGTCTTATTTACAATCAAAGGTATTTTGCAATAAAATAAGTGTAGGGTTATGACATCAAATAACATCTATTTTATAACATCATTTATCCCATGTAATTAACCCATTTTGTATAATTATTGCAAAGAATTGTTATTTATCGTTTGTATTTGAGAATTGCAGTAATTACGGAGTACTTGGTGAATATTAGCAAAAGGCGCGCATTCTAGAGCTTAAACGAAGATATTTTGAAGATTACTGTTCTGACAACCAATACGCCGTATCTATCAAGGAAGATACGACGTATCCGTGCCTGCACTCACCAAAGACCACAAAGGAAACATGATCAATACCCCGTATCCAGAGAAGACCAATACGCCGTATTAGAGATATAGAAGGTGAATATTCTAGAAGATATCAAACGTGGTCCTTACTCTAAGAAATCCCAATACGTCGTATCTAATACCTTGGATACGCCGTATCGACACCGACTCCAGACCTTATAAATATAAAAATCAAAAACGAGTTTTAATTGTGCTAAATCATATTCTCGATACCTAAACCACAAAATTTGATTTTCAGAGGAGAAAAAGAGCAGAAGAAGTCTTGCAACGCATTCCAATCCATAGGAGACAACGTATAATTTCTTCTACTTTTGTAATCGTTTAGTTTTTGGTATCATTCGTTAACTCGGTTAGTTTACCTTGGCTAAGCCATTACTCTTGTATTAAGTATGATGTTTGAAGGCTAATACCTTCGGGTATTAGCCATTATTATGAAGATCTGAATGTTTGGTTTTGTTTATATCTCGATTTCTTAATTTATCTTTGTATGCTTGTTTATGTTTATCAATTTATACTTGTTTACGTGCTTTTGTATGCGACCTATCATTCAACTGGATCTATTAATACGGACCAAGTAATCTAAATGCCGAGATATCTCTCCATATAGTAATTTATACATCTTGAATTATAGGATCACAAATATTGTCCTTCTAAATTCGTGATAAGGATACGCTTTTGGCTCAACTAGTTAATGGATATTGCCCTTGGTTCATTGAACAAGTTGACTAGCAGGTAAACCTAGATAATTCAACAAATAACGTTCTGATTCCATTGGATAGTTGGACAAGTGGACTACTAGAGTATAAATTGTCATTAAGCAGTAAGTGGATAAAGTCTCTATGAGCTAGGGTTTAACAAGATCACCATTGCTTTAATCCCTAAGATAGATTATAATCAGCAAATAAGGATGCTTTATGCGGATGCTTTAATTGTGACAGAATTAATGTGTCTAGGTCTTAGGATGAAGTCCCTCCTAAGTCTAAGAATGATATACCACTTCGAGATAAGTAATTATTACACTAAATAAACAAACCAACTTCTAATTGGATTAATGATGGCTAATACAGTTTTCTATCATAAGGCTTGACCGCTCTTTTATCTTCTGTTGATTTGCTTGCGTGGGTGATATGCTGTCGTTGTATGGTATATTTAAGATGGTTCAAGTTTTAAATTTATATTTTTCCGACTAAACCAAAACCAACACTTTAACGGGCAGTGTGCCCGATCGGTAGTAGTTTTGTGGTAAGTAGGGTGTCGAACACTTGAAGCGAGGTTAAATCTATCAATTTACTTAATATCTTGGTTATATAATCTATGTTAATTATATTCTATTCTAAACCTATGTTAAACCTATGTTAGTCTAAATCCTAATTCTAACAGGAAAAGGAGATTTTCGGCCTGAGAGACTGGCACGGTTTGGTTGGTGTCTATTATCAATTCAAGGCAATTTAACCCACGCAAGCTAATTAACAAAATATGAAATAGCGATCGAACCTTATATAAGAAAACTGTATTAACCATTATTAATCCGATTAGAACTTTGTTTTGTTTATTTAGTGCAATGATTTCTTCTCTCGAGGTGGCATATCATTCGTAAGACTTAGGCGTTACATCATCCTAAGACCTAGACACAATAATTCTGTCATAATTAAAGCATTTACATAAAGCATCCTTATTTGCTCATTATAATCTATCTTAGGGATTAAAGCAATGGTGATCTTGTTAAACCCTAGCTCATAAAGACTTTACCAATTTACCGCTTAATGATAATTTATACACTAGTAGTCCACTTGTCCAACTATCCAATGGAATCAGAATGTTACTTGTTGAATTATCTAGGTCACCTGCTAGTCAACACAATCAATAAACCATTGGCAATATCCAATTAACTAGTTAAGCCCGAAGCGTATCCTAGACACAGACTTGACAATATTTGTGTAACTATGATTCTAGATGTATAGATTACTATAAAGAGAGCTATCCCGGACTCTAGATCTGCTTGGTCCGCTTCACTAGATCTAGTTGAATGATAGGTCGCATACAAAAGCGCGTAAACAAGTATAAACTGATAAACATAAACAAGCACTCAGCGATAAATCAAGAAATCGAGATAAACAAATACCAAACATTCAGATCTTTAAAATGATGGCTAATACCCAAATGTATTAGCCTTCAAGCGTCATAATAAATACAAGAGCAATTATTTAGCCAAGGTAAACTAACCGAGTTAACGAATGATACCAAAAACTGAACGATTACTAAAGTATACGGAATTACACGTTGTCTCCTATGGAATTGAGTACGTTGCTCGACCTCTTCTACTCTTTTTCTCCTCTGAAAATTGAATTTTGTGGTTTAGGTATCGAGAATATGATTTAGCACACTTAAAACTCGTTTTTGAGTTTTCTATTTATAAGGTCTGGAAGTCGGTTCGATACGGCGTATCCAAGAGTTGGATATGACGTATTGGGGATTTTTTGGAGTAGGGACCACGCTTGATATCTTCCAGAATATTATATTGATTCCATATCTTAAATACGGCGTATTGATTCTCTCTGGATACGACGTATTGATCTTTATTCCTCTGTGGTCTTTGGTGAGTGCAGGCACGGATATGCCGTATCTTCCTTGATGGATACGGCATATTGGTCTTCAGAATAATAATCTTCAAAATATCTTTATTTAAGCTCCAGAATGCGCTCCTTTTGCTAACTTTCACCAATTACTCCATAATTACTGCAATTCTCAAATATAAACGATTAAACAACAATTCTTTGCAATAACTATACAAAATGAGTTAATAACATGAGATAAATGATGCTATAAAATAGACGTTATTTGATGTCATTAGTGGGTTAAAGTGTCTTGAATTGATTGTAGTCACCACCAAACCCGTGCCAGTCTCTCAGGCTGAAAACCCCCTTTACCTGTTAGAACTAGGATTATAACTAATATAGGATTAACATAGGTTTGATTTAGATTAGAATTAACTTAGATTACATAACCAAAATATTAATAAATTGATAGATTTAACCTCGCTTCAAGTGTTCGACACCCTACTTACCACGAAGCTACCACCGACCGAGTACACTGCCCGTTAAAGTGTTGTTTTTTGTTAAGTCGGCAAAATATAAATTTAAAACTTGAATCATAAAAATATACACCACACAACGACACATCAAGGAGAAATATCCGGTTTCTAAGAACCAAATTCAAACATTTAAAATAAATTGTTCAGAATAATTCGCGTTAGTTTCGAGTCATATGATTGTATTGACTAATCTCAGGTTTCATGCAGTAATTTTTACAGGAAATAACTCATATAATTGCGTGCATGAAGTTTTTCAAAGAAAACGAAAATAAAAGTTTTGCTCAGAGCCTGGAGACAGCATCTAGATTCCCCAAGACGGCGTCGTGAGCCCAGCTAGAGGAAAATTTTAAAAATTTCAAGTATTTTTGAAAATGGTTTGCACAACGTAATTATTTTATAAACACGCATAAACCTATGATTACATCATTACTCTCATCCTATCTTTACTGCTTTCATAAAGTTAAAACCCTAAATTCTCGTTGTATATATATATATCCCGTCGATTTTATGCTTGGTGTAGTTGTCTTTGTCTTTGATTACATTTTATATTTGATGAGAAAAAGCTTGGAAGTTCTTAGGAAGTTTCATTGGATGACTCTCGGAGGACGATTTAACCAGTTATCGCATATTTCTTCTCCATTATTAAGCAAACCAGAGGAGTACTAGTTTCTTTTACTTGTTTTATTTTCCCTTTATTCGTTTTTACAGGTACTTCTATAGAACATTAGGGACAATGTTTAACTTAAGTGTAGGGGAAATAAGCCTTAGAAACTATTTCTTCAATTGCCATTTGCTTTGTTCTTATAATGATGGGTAATATATCAAAACATAGCATAAAAAGGTATATTTGACCCAAATTAAAAAAAATTATGACCCCACCAACGAAAACCGAGTATTAATAGCGTCTCATGGATAAGAATATATATGACTAGCACAAAAACCCTCAAAATTCCACCCCAAAAATGTGAGGTTTGCCTTTAGATCTTTAGGAATTCGGGTATCCATTATTGATACCCATGATAGTTTATACCTTTAACTTTCCTAAGTTACGGTTCGAATGCAGTCATATGTGTCTATTCCGTCGTTACAGATGTGTACGTATGGTCTTTTGTCCGCCTTTTTCTAGAGCATATGGTATCGGTATTAAACTTATAGAGTGTAAACGGTAGAATATTAAATATAGAACTTGTTTTTGTGAAAGCATTCCAAGACTGCATATTAAAGTATTAGGATTTTCTAGATAAGAGGCACTAGATTACCCAGAGATTAACCTTGTAATTGTTATATATGGTCACCTCGATCAGACACTAACCACAGCCCTTGCCATGCTCTCATTTTTAGTGGCAGGATACACCTAGTACAACCCACCGAGCCGATCCTTTTTCCATGTTCTCATAATTTTCTGGTTAAGCAAAACTAATTAAATGAGAGCATTGTTAACCCTTGAACCAATTGTTACACCCAAATCGCCTTAGCCTACCTTGTATGTACTCACCTTTAGTACATTATTGTTTCAACCCAAGTTAATTATTTGAGTACACGGTTGCCAAGTCCTTATCCTTGTAAATACTATTTTGGGACTACTGGAATTTATGGTAGTATTCATCTTATGAAGAATTAGGAAAGAAGTAATTTATACCCCAATAGAGCACAATAAGCTCCATGTTATTTTGATCAACCTCAAATCGGGTCATTAGTTAGATTGTAAATAATCGAGTATGTAAAAGTTCAAGTGTAGGGGTGTATCTATAAACCCCCATGATGTATTATATGTTTAAGCAATGGCAGAGCAAAAGTGTATGAAAAAAATGTATATAAAAAAAGAGTGAAAAAAATGTACGGGCTGCCATTTGCTTATGTTTATGTTTATCATAGAGTCAAGAAAAGAAAAAGAAAGAGATTGGTGTAGAGTTTTGTAGAGTTTGTATATTTTGTCCGAGTCTTTGGCTTAGCAACCAAATCAGCGTGTATTCTTATAAGTAATTAACTGACCCTTTCACCCCAAATTCACCAAAAAGTCACTCCCCAAATTTATCCCATCCGTTTCTATTTCCATTTATGTTATCTTACACCTACACCCCACAGCCCTTTAAAAGACCTCTTTGACAGTAATGAATAATACTTGCGCCTAGCGGTGGAGGTTTGATCCTTTACCAAGCTTATGGTAATTTACATGCTATAACAGGTAATGAGTGTTGATTTTCTGTTTCCCCATTATGTTATAATTTATTATACAACCGAGAGAAAGAGAAAATCCCAAACACTTATGTGAGGTGCTAGTATATACTTTTCGTGCTTTTAGTTACGAGGTCTAGAAGGTTGTGTTGTAGAATACTTTTAAATAGTAAGTTAAATGACCCCAAAATTGCTATTGTCTAGGTAGAAAAGCTCATTTGCTTGAGGTCAAGCAAAATCCAAGTGTAGGGGTATTTGATGAGGTGTCATTTTATACACTATTTCAGGGTCATTTAACCCCCTAGATCATGAAAATATGCCCAGATTATGTGCTTAATCGTTTGTTTTCAGGTTTTTGGCACTTGGATGGCATTTGGAGGAAATGCACGTGACTTTAGATAATTTGGAGAAGAAACGGACAAGATTATAGACCTACACCAAATTTCTTGAAGAATTATGCATACATCGTGTGGAGACGGCGTCGCAGGCATAAAGTGACGTCGTCGCAATCTATCTGGTGACGTCGTCAGGAAAATGACGACGGCGTCAGGACATGGTCGACTTAAAAGAGGATCTAGAATCATCTACGCGGCGACGGCGTCAGGACTTCAAAGCGACGTCGTCGCAACGATTTTTCTATATATATTAAACCAAAATAAGGGTTTTAAGGGTGTAACTTTGTATAACTTTAGGGAGACGAACCCTAGCCGTTCCAGCAGCTTTTAAGGTCGTTTTTAGGGCCTCAAAATCCTATTGTAACTACCTTTAATCCATGTTTTAATCAAGTAAGATTATTTATCATTAATCATTCAATACGTCTATGTGTTGTGTGATTGATTTATGTTCTTGCATTATCTTTAACATGCTAGGCTAAACCCTCCTTTGTATTTACTTATGATTGCATGAAACTTAGGTTGTAGATCCTTTTGATGTTGCTTCTTGTTGATGGATGTGCGCGTTAGGCTCTAGAAAACTAGCCATAAGATATTAAATTGGCATAGACGTCTAGGGAAACACGAGTAGTGTAGAAAGAATACCATCGATAACAGTCTTCATACTACCTTACCTCTAACATGGTTGATCCCTCTTAAGATATTTCACATGCATTTAATATACTCTTAGGGGCCTTGTAATAGTCTTCATACTACCTTACTTGTGCGTTGCCCTAACGGAATATTAAATAGACGGCGGGTTCGTGTAATCCGTTCATGGCCTAGTAAATACTTACACATATCATCACAAGTGTGACAAGGCAACAGATCTAGGAGAAGCAATCTGAGGAGTAGTGCATGACTAGGTAAATATATCAATTTATCACAAAGTTATCACCAGTAGTTTTGATTATAATTAGTTTAAACCAACCTCTCAAACCATTGATTTAATTGCTTTCTATAAAATATAAAAATACAAAAAGAATCTTCTCTCAACCCTTTAGAATTCTGTTAGACCGTGTTCGAGCCTTCCCAACCTATTCCCCTAGAGAACGATTACAACCCTCGAGTCTTGCCTATACTACACTGCAACGATTAGGTACACTACCTAGGGGATTGTAAAACTTCCTGTGAAGTCTTCGCAACCCTCACATCAAAGTTTTTGGCGCCGTTGCCGGGGAATAGTTGGGTTTCGATCATTGTTTAACTTAGTTCTACTCGTTTGATTCCTATCAAGTGAGAACTTTAATTCCAGTATATTAGCTTTCTCGTGGTCTATCTTTTATTTGTGTTATTTTTTTCGTAATCCACTCTCGTCAACCACCATGGGAGACGCGAATCCTATTCGCACTCTTGAAGATTACTCCAAACCTAGCCACGAAGGCTACAAGAATACCATTGAGCTCCTCGTAGGGAACAATGTGGTACCTCTTCGACCCGACACCATCCGGTTGGTGCAAAACGAATGCTCATTCCACGGACTTCGGTCCGAGGATCCAAACCAACACCTCAATGATTTCCTAAAACTTGTGGACTTACTTGACATTGACGGTGAAAATAGGAAAAGAACGCGCCTGCGCTTATTTTAATTTTCCCTGCGCTTATTTCATACTTTATTTTTATACGTTACGTAAAACATTTACGCTTCGTAATATTTAACGTTTATGCATGCATGGAAACACCACCACCTTTCTATACTTAAACATATACCCACAGTTATACCCAACACTAAAATTTTTATAAAAATTTCTTCAAGAAACCACATATAACCGTCCCCTTATTAAATCATGCATAAAAATCCCAGTATCTCCACTTTAGCTTTTTATATATTAAGCGTTAACCCCTAGATCTTCAATAAGTTATTATCTTCCATGTATAAGCCACATTTTTGTCTCCCATGCTTTCTTTGACCAAAAACAAAAGCATGCAAGCATGCTTAAGACACATCAAATCCTACAATGTTCCCTAGCAATAAACTAATACTTAATCCCATACTTTGTTTAGCTATAAAAGACTAAGAGACTTCCCATAAGTTACGAAGCAAAAAAACCAAACAAATTTCTCCTTCTCTCTTGCTTACATAACCGGCCACCATCAACACCATCATAAAAGGTGGATTTTTGATTTTTTAGCAAGAGTTTTCAACGTGTTTCTAAGGGTATAAACTAGTAACAAATATTGGGGTTTGAATTAGGGTTTAGATTGTGTTCATCATCATATTTTTACACTCAAGGTTCATTCATTTTGTTGGGAAATACAAGTCAAAAGGTCAAAGTACTGCTAAATGAAAGATCGAAGTACTGCCAGTCAAAGATCGAAGTACTGCCGTGGATATAGGAACTATAAAGTTTAAACGGTTGTTTTAGCATTTATCTTGTAACAGTTATTAGTGATAAGTATCAATTAGTGTTTATGATATACAAGGACTGTACATCTACTAGAGGTTATCCTTATGTTTATAAAAGGATCTCTAGGAAGATATTAGAATATAGAACAAACATAGAAAAACACGAAGTTAAGAATTATTAGTATTGTATTAGGGATCTGCAAGTTAGGCAGATTCAAAAGGTTTATAAAAGAAATCGTTTGAGAAACTATTGTGTGTTCTTCTTAAGTACTGCCAACTAGATTCCGCATAGTTGACAGTATATCAGTGTTTCATTAAGGAATATCGATCCTACAAGTGGTATCAGAGCTTGTGAAGAGACTCTGATCTAGAAGAACTTTTAATCAATCGAAATCTTTCTAAACTCATAAAAGATGTCTGAAACAGAACCTATCCCTCCCACCTCGTCCGTTACTGCACTCAGAATCCCTATAATCAAGAAAGGTGAATATGACCTATGGTCCATGAAGATGCGACAGTATATCGCTATCACTGATCACATACTATGGGACATAATCACTAATGGAAACCAAACCACAACTGATCCTGCATCTCCCTCAGTGTCTGCACCAAAGACTTCACTTGCTGCAAACGCAAGAAGAAACAATGAGAAAGCCCTTAATATACTGCTTTCTGCCATACCTGATAGACATCTTCTCAGTTTTCATGATGCTGTAGATGCAAGATCTTTATGGAAAGCCATAAAAGCAAGATTTGGAGGAAACGAAGCATCAAAGAAGATGCAAAAGAATCTGTTGAAACAACAATTTGAGACATTTACTATTGGATCTAGGGAAGAACTAGATTCAGCATATGAAAGGTTTCAGCATATTCTTAGCATGCTTGAATTACATGATGCTACGGTGTCCATTGAAGATGCAAATTTGAAGTTTCTAAGAAGCCTTCCATCTGTGTGGCATGTAGTGGCTACCATGATTCGGGGACAACCTGGATTAGACGAGTTAGACTTTGATGATCTCTACAACAACTTAAAGGTGTATGAGCATGAATTGAAGGGTGTCTCAAATTCAAACTCTCAAAACATTGCTTTTCTGTCCACAGAAGTCAAGGGCAGTACTTTGAAACAAAGTACTGCTGAACCAGCACATATCCCAAAAGGATATACTCAAGCTATCTCGAGCAAGGTGCCAACTGCTCCCAACTGTGTTTCTCACTCAGATGAAATCATATGTTCCTTCTTTGCTCAACAAGCATCTATGCCCACAACTCATGATGATGAAGACCTGCTGCAAATTGATGAAGATGCTATGGAAGAAATTGACATTCGATGGCAAGTGGCTATGATAACAGCAAGGATAAGGAAGTTTATGAGGAAGACAGGAAGATCCATTGACCTCAAGCCAAAGAATGGGATTACCTTTGATAAGTCAAAAATTGAATGCTTTAACTGTCAAAAGTTAGGTCATTTTGCTAGAGAGTGTAGATTTGCTAAATACCAGGAAAACACCAAAGAAAAGGAAAATAAAAATTTTGCTCAGAGCCTAGAGACGTCGTCAGGATTACTCCTGACGGTGTCGTGAGCCCAGCTACAGGAAAATTTGAAAATTTTTAAGTATTTTTGAAAAATATTTGCACAACATTTAAAATTTATAATTCTTTTATAAACCTGCATAAACCTTGTGATTCTCTCATTACTCTCATTCTATCTTTACTGCTTTCATAGAGTCAAAACCCTAAACTCTCATTGTAATATATATCTATCCCGTTGATTTTATCTTGGTGTAGTTGTCTTTGTCATGGTTATCAGGTTATTTTGTAAGGAAAGATGCTTGAAAGTTCTTAGGAAGTTTCATTGGATGATTCTTGGAGGACGATTTAACCAGTTATCGCATGTTTCTTCTCCATTATTGAGCAAACCAGGGGAGTACTAGTTTCTTTTACTTGTTTTCTTTTCTCTTTATTCGTTTTTATGGGTACTTCTATAGAACATTGGGGATAATGTTCAACTTAAGTGTAGGGAGAGAATATAAAGCCTTTAGGAAACTATTCCTTTCAATTGTACATTTGCTTTGTCCTTAAATGATGTGTTATATATCGAACATAGATAATTAGGCAATTTTGACCAAAATTTTAAATAAAATTATACACCATACCGACATAACCGAGTAAGCTGGTGTATTAATAGCGTCTGGAAATTTCTATGCTAGCACAAAAACCTTCAAAATTCCACCCCAAAAATGTGAGGTTCGCCTTTAGATCTATAGGAATTCGGGTATCCATTGTTGATACCCAAGATAGTTTATACCTTTAGCTTTCTCGAGTTAAGGTTTGAATGCAGTCATATGTGTCTATTCCGTCATTACGGATGTGTACGTATGGTCTTTGTCGCCTTTTCTAGAGCATTGGTATCAGTATTAAATTATATGAGTGTACCGGTAGTATATTAAATTCTAGAAACTTGTTTTTGTGATGGCATCTGAGACGCATAGTAAGTATTAGGATTTGCTAGATAAGAGGCACTAGGATTTAAACATGTTTTTTAATACTGTAATTGTTATGATGATCCACACGATCAGCTATTACTATCCCACACCCTTTACCATGCACTCGTTTTTAGTGCAAGATACCCCTAGTATAACACTCTGAGTCTATCCTTTTCACGGTTCTCGTAATTTTCTGGTTAAGCCAGACTATTAAAGAAGAGCATTGTTACCCTTGAACCAATCGTTACACCCAAATCGCCTTAGCCTACCTTGTATGTACTCGCTTTTAGTACATTATTGTTTTAACCTAAGTTAATTGTTTGAGTACATGGTTGTAAATACTATTTTGGGACGATTGGGATTCATGGTAGTATTCATCTTATGAAGAATTAGGGAAGAAGTAATTTATTACCCCCAATAGAGCTCAATAAGCTCCATATTATTTTGATCCACCTCCAATCAGGTCATTTGTTAGATTGAAATTATCGAGTATGTAAAAGTTCAAGTGTAAGGGTGTAACTATAAACCCCCATGATGTATTATATATTTAAGCAATGGCAGGGAAAAAATATACGAAAAAAGTGTATATAAAAAAGAGTAAAAAAATTGTACGGGCTGCCATTTGCTTATGTCTATATTAGAGTCAAGAAAGGAAAAAGAAAGAGATTGATGTAGAGTTGTGTAGAGTTTGTATATCTTTGTCCGACTCTTGGCTTAGCAACCAAATCAGCGTGTATTCATATAAATAATTAGCTAACCCTTTCACAATAAATTCACCCAAAAGTTACTCCTCAAATGTATCCCATCCGTTTTCATTTATGTTAATGTTATCTTACACCTAAATCCCACGACCCTTTAAAAGACCTCTTTGACAGTAATGAATAATACTTGCGTCGCGCTAGCGGTGGGAGGTTTGATTCTTTACCAGCCTATGGTAATTTATATGCTTGAAAGTCATGTGTGTTTGAATTTCTTCCGTTTCTCCATTATGTTTTAATTTTGTATAAACCCGAGTGAAAGAGGAGAATCCCAAACACTTATGTTGACGGGTGCTAGTATATACTTTCGTGCTTTTTAATTAGAGGTCTAGAATGTTTGTTGTAAAATGCTTTCAATGAGTAGGTTAAACTGACAATACTTATTGCTATTGTACTAGGTATGAAAAAGCCATTTGTTTAAGGGACAAGCAAATCCAAGTGTAGGGGTATTGATTGACGGTTTCATTTTATACACTATTTCGGTCATTTTACCCTCTAAAATCATGCAAACAGCCCATATTATGTGCACTTAATCGTTTGTTTTCAGGTTTTTAGCACTTGGATGGCATTTGGAGGAAATACACGTGACTTAGGCTCATTTAGAGAAGAAACGAACAAGACTACGGACCTACACCAAATCTTTAGAATAATTATGCATACAGCGCGTAGATTTGACGCGCGTCGCAGCATAATGCGCTCAGGCTGCTAATCTATCGGGTCGATTGCGTCAGGAAAATGACTTCAGGCGTACTGGTCGTGGCCAACTTAAAAGAGGATCTAGAATCATCTACGTAGCGACGGCGTCAGGACTTCAAAGCGACGCAGTCGAGTGTTTTTTCTTTTCTATATTTATATAATACACGCAATTGGGAGGGTTTTGTTAAGGGTGGAATCTTTGTTTAACTTTTAGGGAGGTACGATCACTTAGTAGTTCTATGCTGCGTGGTTTGGTTCATTGTTAGGCAATCAAGTATGTGAGGGTTAGTAACGGGTTGAAGTGGGGGTTGCGATTTGGCTTGTGGGGGGTGATGTTGATGGGGATTGTGGGGAGTGGGGGGGGGGGGTGGGTGGGTGGGGAGCGGAGGGGTGAGGGGTTATGGGCGTGGTGAGTTTAAGAAAGAGGGGTTTGGTGGTGGGCAGGGGGGGGACGGGAGTGGTTGGGGGGGGGGGGGGGTGGGGGAGGGAGAACGCGGCGGTAGTGCGGGGGGTTGGGGGGGGGAGAGGGTGGGTGGGTGTGGGGGAGGGGTGGGTGGGGAGGTGATTGGGCTAGTTTCTAGAGAGAGAAACACATAGAGAGAATTTCTAAAGAGAGAAAGTGTATGTGTTAAAGTGAAAATGAAATTGACTAGCTTGCCTTTTTTTACAAAATACCGGGTATTAGCACCCGGCTTAAAACCGAAAGACATACAATTAACTATTAAACTACGAACTATTATAAACAATAAATATACGGGGTGACCGAGTCTTTTACTCATATCTAACAATCTTTTATTTCATTCTTAAGAAAAAAAAGGTCTATTTTATTGAAGAATAGATCTTAACTTATTAAAGTTAATAACTTGGGTTTGTGATAATTTAAAAATTACATATTTTGTGACAAATAAGACAAATCAAAAAATATGTGGCTTCTGCTTACTATTATAAGATTATCAAAACCCTTTTTTATAATCACAGGCGAAATGAAGTCAATTTTATTTTGTTTTTTATTAATTCTTTCTTTATCTTTATTTATTTCATTATTGTCAATGTATTTTTCAAGAATTTTTTTTGTTGATTCCATAAAAAGTTGTAGAGAAATTCTACGCATATTAATGTATTCAAGTATTCTAGAATTAATCAATGTTAACAACATCATATCACATCACTCCTTAATAATGTATATTTGTTAGCCACCCGTGCGATGCACCGGGCTTGTTTTTCAAAAAAAATTAAGCTTTTACTTATGTCACGTCTTTCATTAGTTGAGTTATAGGAAGGTTAAACACATGATGAATATAAAAAGAAAAATAACGTCATATTGTGTGCAAACTCATCGCTCCTACACAATTTATAGCCATGTCGAATGAATCCTAATTAATGTATAAAAAGACTAAAAACCTTCTTAGATACTGAATTAATACTATCTCTAACTAAAAATGCTTGAATTTTCAATAAACGGTCTAAGGTCCAAAGTCCAAACAACTAAAGTGCGTTACAGAATAAAGCTTTAAGATCATGTTAAGAAAAGTTTAACTTATATAATATATGTGATGTATATAGAGCTTTAAGAAGTTTATGTATAGTGAATGACCTAAGATACAAATGATATTAATTGTTCAAACAATGATAACATACTATTTTATACAAACACTAAGCTCGTCGTAATCATAATAATTTCTTATGAGATGAAGAAACTCAAATTTTAAAACTTAACTTGTAAACATGTAGTGATAAAAAAAGTCTCCTTCCCTAGGCGAAAATTGGCGACTAAAGAGAATCCCTATCATCCATTGATCTACCGCCCATCTAACCGACCTACACATTACTATTTTATTCTTGTACATTAATTAAACTACTGATCTACAATTGATTATTGGAATATTTGTCTCTTGAGATTTTATTGTTAATCCAAATCGACTTCGCTCGATTATTGGATTTCTTTCGAGAATTCATTACTGAATACATAGACGTATTTGTTTATTCATAACCGTTGTTTGGGTTTTATCTTTTGGATCAATACTTATGTTACGATTTACAAACTATAGGGTTTGTATTCTAGTCATATTAAGGTTGTAGGATTCAGAGTTTGTAGGTTGTTTATTTTTTGCATGGTGTAATCATGAATCGTGGTTTCTTGGATTCGAAAGGAGGAAGAATAATCAAAGGAAAAAGTCAGATACTACTACTAGTACTGGTTCGGTTACGGAATCAGATGGGACTCTGAATGATGTTATTCCACTTGTAAACCCTGTTAAAAAGAGGTTGTATCACCATCTGTGGTTGACGAGACTGTGGTGAAGGAAAAGCAAAGTCCTTTGGTGAATTCCACTGGATTGGGATCGCCTATGCAGGAAACTCCTTCGGCAAGTACTGCCCCTTGTAAGTCTTCGTATGCTAATGTTACTGGTAAACCAATTGGAAAGAAACTGAATTTTCATACTTTGTTTACACCGGGGGGGGGGGGGGGGGTAATGGGATTGACGTAGTTATCCCGGTGGAGTCTATTAAAGCTATAAGTAAGCGATTTGTTAATACTACACATGATTTTTTCTTGGGAAAGCGGATGGCCTATCCTGTTGTTGCTAACTATGTTAGGAACACTTGGGGTAAATATAGGCTTGTTTGTTTTATGTTTAGCTCATCTACAGGGTTATTCTCCTTTCAGTTTAGTTCCATGGAGGGTTTTAATACAATGCTTGAAAATGGTCCATGGTTTATTCGCAATAATCCACTCATTCTAAAGAAATGGCATCCAGATGTGAACCTATTGAAAGAAGATGTTGGTACTATTCTAGTGTGGGTTAAACTTTATGGTGTCCCTATTACGGCATTTAGTGAGGATGATTTGAGTGAATGAATTGACGAAGGAATTTTGAAAAAGATAAAACTGTTGGTGTGTTATAAAAACCGTTGGTGTGTTATAAAAACCATTTGCATCTTAACACACCGACTGATTTTCTTAAATCAATTTTCAATCTTATGTCCACGGGAAGCCTCATAACGGTATCTGGACATAGGAAAGCTAAACACGAATTGACGACTTAATTGGGAAGATAGTAACTTACGGATTCACTCTTACCATGTTGTCTGCTTTGAGACGCTCTAATAATGAGTAAGGCTAGTGCAACTATGAAACCCTGTCAATGAGATTCTCTTGAATACTACCCGATCACAGGCAGTATTTATACTGATTAACGAGGAACCGTGGTTATTACAACCGCATTCGACGAAGTGACAAAGACACTTTCGTCCATATATGTTGTTTATCACTAACCACTAATCCATTCATGCAGGTTTCCTGACGGCGGCAGCAGTTAACCGATGATAAGTCAAATTCAATGCCACATGCTAATACCCGACTGACATATCTAAAGACATCATGAAAGCTCAAGTACATGCTTCAAAAGACTTCCGCTACTCTGATACCGTACGTCTCCCTTGAAATGACAAAGTACTAAAGTTAAAGAGTTTCAAGAAAGATGACCTTTTCAAGCTTTCAAGGCAAAGAAAGGTATGAGCACGTCGGTATAAAAGTCACAAAATCACAAAAAGGAAAAGATTACAAGATGGCTAACAGAGATTATGCTTGGTTGATGATCTCAAGAAGCTCAAGATCACATACAAGTCAAGTTAAAGAAACAAGTTGTCACACCCCGCCAAGGCGGAAACGCGAGGCGTAAACAAGAATGGATATCATTACAACACATGGTGTCTCTATAGAGAATACTAAAATGAAAGCTAAAGTAAAGCAAAGACACATAGTGTCATAACAATACCCAAAACCTAACCAAAAATCCAAAAGGCATCTTTATTGATGAAACGAAAGTTCTCGCCAATAGAAAGACATGCAACAATTATTCAATTTCAATTAATGCAAAAATTCAAGACAAGAAATAAAAATCTTCATAACATCCTATAGTCACTTACTAGCCACTTCTTTCAATCTTATTTCCATCATGCTCACCTAAAAATGATGCTTAAAACGTCAACACAACGGTTGGTGAGAGTCATAGGTTTAAGACTCACATTAATAAACCTTTTAAATCAATTACTGTGATTATCAAAACAATATAGGACAATTATGCAACATATGAACTTATGCTAACATGCAATTCACATACTGGGTAGGAACGTTACCCCCGATCTATTTCAACAACTGGGTAGGAACGTTACCCCCGATCCATTTCAACAACTGGGTAGGAACGTTACCCCCGATCCCATATGTCACTTACGCACCTAAAAGTCTACCAGCTGGAGCTTATACTTAGGCCTGGACCAACAATACTGGGTAGGCGTACCCCTCCGATCCCAATTCACTATTATTGAGTAGGCGTACTCCCCGATCCCAAATCAATAACACTTGACATGTCAATATAGAACATGCAAGTAAACCACATTCAACATGCAACAATAAGTCATATAGCAATCACATAATGTCCACATGAAAGCAAAACACATAATCACAGCAATTCAAAACATTTAGCATCATTTCCATCCCAATGTAAAAACATTTAAAAGTGGGACTATGAAACTCACCTGATGCTTAGCTTCCAAAAAGATCCAACAAAACTTCACAAAATTTCACGAACAATCTAAACAATTAAACACATTATTAGCTACCATCAATTAGGCATTCAACCCAATATGATGTAACCTCAACTATGATGGATACCTAGGCTATCTATCATAGTCCTATAATCATTTAAAACCTTTACCCATTCTTACATATTTCATTTATACTTAAATGCTACTCCTTAAACTTTCTGGTTTTAAGCAGAATTTTACTCTTACTTGCGCGCCCTAAACGCACTACTTAAACACTCCCATAATTCAAACCAAAATTCACCATGCTACATATATGTCCTATGAACCTCTCATAGCTCTCCCAAAGTCACTACCCTTTTATAAATACCCCTTAGAAATTCATTAATCCAAAGTGTTTAAAATTCGTCCAGAATCTGACCTTCTAAAAGTATGGCATTAATTACCCAACTTAGACCTCACTATGACCTTAGCCAAAATTCAGAGAACACACACAATATATGAACTAACTTCCACGTGACTTAGAGCCTCTAACTCAATGTCTAAGTATTTTTAGAAAAATAGAAACCAAAACTGAAATTCGTCACTGTTTTACACACTGATTTTGTAATGACCATTTGACCCACTTCCCGACCATAAAAACTTATGAGGCTGACTTTTCTAGAAATTAGACTCTCTGAGGTTATCTCCAGTATGTTGTAAATTATTTATTTGATCTTTTATGACCGAGTTATGCTCGTTACAAAACTGCCTAACTTTCTGCAGTGAATTAAACATCTAATTCGAGTGATCTAAGCCCTAACGCATGATCATATCGCTAATTTAATTAATCTAATGATTAAACTAACATTATTATATCATAAACTTTCTGGATATTACTAACCCTAATTTATAAAACTTAATTTAAACCCTAATCCATCATAATTAAGTTACTAGAATTATAAACAAACTATAATTAAAAGATCGGATCGTACCTTAGTGAAACCCTAAAAAAATTCGTCTTCTCTCTTCCTTCTCCTTATGGCCGGTCGAACTAGGGTATGGGGAGGGAAGGGATTCATGAATTATATATATGCCTCCCTAGATGTGTTTTAGTTTGAGTCTAATTAGTTTTAGATTAGGATTAGGACTTAATTATATCTTTTTTTTTCTTTTTACCCTATTCGGCCGAATAAATAAATATATATATTATTATTATTTTTTTTATTAATTATATATTTACAATTAAAACCTTAAGTTTTTGTAAAAATATTTACTTATTTGACTAAACCTTTTTGCATAAACGCAGTTTACTATCTTTCCAATAATAACTTTTCATTTCTAACCTAACTTTCCAAAAATAGAAATTTTACATTTTCTTAATCTAACACTTAAAAGCTAAACCTATCTTAGATAACTAACACGAAATACGTATACGTATATATACTTACACAATTAACTCGCAAACGCTCAATTATAAAAAAAAATCATTTCCTTGTCATTAAAAATGAACGAAATGAACTCCACAAATTTTCCCATCATTCCTAATCTCATTGAGATGATCACACTCAATAGATTGGTTACCAATACCTCGTAAACACATATAAACACATAGAATCACATAAACCATACTTTGCAACAGACACATAAGTCAACACTAACGGTTTGACTAACCTGCTCAAGTCATGGTTGTCACATACTGTGATAACGTTAGTGTTGTTTATATGTTTGCCAACCCTGTTCAACATCAACGGATGAAACACATTGAGATCGACATTTATTTCGTCCGAGACATGGTTACCGCTGGTCAAGTTAGAGTTCTACATGTGCCCTCTCGTTTCCAATATGCCGATATTTTCACCAAGGGGCTGCCTTCCGCATTGTTTGAAGAATTTTGATCCAGTTTGAGCGTACGGCCTCCTTCCGCTCCAACCGTGGGGGTGTATTAGTCAATATATTTGATTGATATTTGATTAGTTACTTTCCTAATATAGTTGATATATTTTTGGATGCTTTGTCATCATTAGCTGTATCGTAGTTATCTTGGGCTTAAGCCCATCCCCTTTGTAATCTATATATACCTTGTCATTTGTGAGAAATAATCAAGGAAAACCAATTACCTTCAATAGTTTGGAGTCGTGGCCTAGGAAGGTGAAAAAAAGAGTGTTTGTTTTGTTTTTCACTTTAGAAATGAGAGTGTGTGTGTGTGTGTATGTATTATCTAGTTTAGGCATTATATACCCTAAGACTTATTCAAGGAACACTTAGAGGAATTCTAGGAAGTCTTGGTCATGTTACTATTGGAGTTAGTAAAAAAAATGAGCCTTGGTTTGTCTTAGTTTAACAATATTCCCATATTGTTGATCGACAACGGACTAATTTAGAATATAAAAAATATTATTCACGGATTTAAACATGCAAATATAGGACACAATTTTTAATTAAATATAACCACATACCATGTATCATTTTCATTAATAAAATTGTCTTAATCCTTTATCCAAATACTAAATAGATCAAATGCATGATAATTCTAGTTGACAAATCATGCCTCAAGATACGACAATCGTACTTGTTGACAAGGCATAGATTTCATTAATTCCAACTAGCTTTGATCTTTAGATGTCAAATTATTAAATGAGTTATGTTTCATTTCTCTCCCTTTTTGTCGAATTCAAAAAGAATGACTGTCGAATTGTTGAAGGAAGAAAAAAATCGATGATATCAAGACTCCCCCTTGACGTATGCCTCCCCTCGTTCGGGGCACCAAGGGATCGATCTTACGAAAATTGTTTTGCTACAAAACAAAGTTAAAAGTACAAGTGCAAGACAAATATCTTTCAAATTAACACATTGTATTTAAATAAACACAAGAAGAGTTTCATTCCACCAACAAGAAACTCATACATTAGCACATCCAACTAATGCATTCATCATATAATTTAAAAACAAGATCTTAATAAGAGCTAAGACAAATTCATACAATGTTTGTATGAATCATTACAATAGAAAGTAGATAATCATAGAGACATAATAAGGCATAGATCTACACTAGTTGATTCTTGAGAGGTAGAAGATGTCGTAATCAAAAGATGAAAGAACAATTATTTAGGAAGATTAACCATGTAGGAATGATTAATTAAAGAGGGAAAAAGAAGGAGTTGGTGAAACTTGATTTGGAGGGATACGGGTTGGAGGGATGGGACGGGTTAGAAGATAGTGAATGAAGTTGATTTCATTTCTCAAAGAGTGGAATTGATGCCTAAAAAATTTGCAACAATGACAAAAACTTGAGTGAAATTCAACTTGAGCATGAGAAGGAGGATGAATTTATGGTGGTGGTGGTGAAGATGGTGCATGAATGTAGGCATTGGATGGATTAGTATGCGAATCAAGAATGGTGGAAATGTTATGGAGTTGGTTAATCATTTGATCTCTTAAGGGATTGTAGGATGGTGGTGAAGGAGATGGTAAGTAGACTCTTGGAGTAAGAGGAGGTGAGTCATTTTGGGAAGGAGGTGATGATTTTGGTGTGGATGGTTTGCGCTTCCATACTTGTCTAACCGACATCCTTAGTTTTCTAAAGAAGTTAGAGTGGTGGTTTGAACAAGAAATTAATGAAGAAGAAGTGAGATTTGAGGGAGATGAAGATGGTGATGAAGTATGAAAGATGGGTGATTAAATAATGAGGAAGATTGGATAAAGTGGCAAAACATGGTTTAGGAAGAAGAAAGTGCTAAATATGGTTTAGCCAATCTGGGAAATGACAGCTTGAGGATGTAGGTAGGAGGGTCAAGATACAAAAAAGAGGTAAATTCGAAACCTTTCTTTCCCTCCTGGTGGCGGTCCCTTATCATCTGGCGGTTCCAAATATATTAGGGGGTCGCCGGGTATATAAGGGGCCGTTTTCTGGAGACAAGAAGATTTCCAGTTTTCTCTTTTTCTTAAGTCTAATGATTTTGGCATCTACCAATATTCAAGAATCGACTAGTTCAAGCAATAATATGTAGTTCTATTCTAACATACAAATCATTTATATAGAAAAAAAGAAAACCACATTTTACTATTCTCCATTTCTTTTCATTTTTTAAAAAGAAAAAATACAACTCCCACCTAAACAAGTTTTCAAAATTCTCAACTCTTCTCTAGAGAAGAAAACCATTCCCTTCTCTAGGAATTTAGAGACAGAAAAACATGAAAAACTTTCTATAACTAAACACCACCCAAATCCCGAAATCTCTCTTCTCCCTCTCCCTTAGCTTGTACGATCAAAACAAAACCCCTAGGGTTTTCGTTTCCTTTGTTCAACCAAAACTAAACAACCCTTTAGGGTTTTTGTATTGATTGATCCAAGAGTCGAAGGCGTTTGGTTTGCTTTATTACTACTAGTACTAGCATACTTAATTGTTTTCTACGAACGTATTGTTAGGTCTTGTTTTATCTTGAATCACACAATATGTAACAATATAGTGTAGAGAGAATTAAGAGAGGAATGCAAGTATTTCAATTTTCAAATTTTATAAAAGGGAAAATGGAGGGAAATGTTTACAAGCCTTAACCTCCTAATGATAGATTATGAGGGTATTTATAGGAGAGGGAAGGAAGCTTCCCTTCCTTTATTAATTATTGCACTTCTAGTCCCTAGACCTTGGTAATTATGCTATTCTTTTGTTTTAGCATAATAAACCTTATTACAAGCTACTAGCTACTTTATAAAATAAAGACTAAAGACTAATAATAAACTAAACCACTTAAAGTGTCATAATCGACACTTTTACAATCCTAACAATCTCCCCTTAAGGGTTGATTATTCTGGGCGTTCCCTCCTTGATCCTAGTGGTCTTCCATTCACAAACATTTCCTAATGTCTCATCTGTTCATGATGCTTCAACCGTTCTTCAATCTCTTCCTTAAATAGTTGCAGGTATTCAACATCTTCTTTACTGAGATTTGTCTTTACATAACCATACTTTACATCATTATTATAGCTTTTCAATCCTTCTAAGACTCTTTTCAATGTAGCATCACAGAACTTATGAGCTTCTTGATAACTCATCACTCTTTTTTCTTTCTTGTTGTTCTTGTATATAATTCCATATATTGGCTCAGAGACAATAGAGAACATCTTGTGCTTTTTAATTCCTAGAAAAGTAATTGTTGGTGCAGTAAGATTGACCTTTTATTGATAGCTTTCTACACATAGCTGAAAGTAGTGAACTCTTTCCTAGATCACCGTACTCCTGATGAAGACTGATAATGACCACAACAATCCAGTCTCAGCATAGTCAGGTACCTTGTTGTTAACAATCAATAGATACATATCCTCAATGTCATTCTTATTGAGGTTCTTGTAGTCTGACTCTGTGATTGATACTATGCTTCCATTCGCTCTTCTTGCAATGATCTCTGTTACAATCTTATGCTCATGACCAAGTTCCCAATATGTCTTGATGATTTGAATGATCTTTGAATTTGAGTAGATCTCTTCCTTTGGCTTTCCAGACTCTTTTTGTGTCCTAATGTAGAAGATCTTTGCATGTGGATTCTTCCAATGTTTGACACTCTATCGAGCATAAGGATTAAACTTCTTTAAATATTTTTTTACCCATCTGGAAGTTCTTTCTACAATATCATCATCAAGAAATCTAACTGCAGGGAACTTATGAAGAGACATCACAATCTTATCTGGACATGAGCTTCTTTTCTTTAGATATAGAAGATCGTGATTCACTAGAGATAATGCCGGAGCTTTTGGATCTCTTTGACAGCTTAGAACGACTGAAGTGGACTTCTTTGGATGTGGTGAGACTAAGATTTCTTTTCTGCTTTCCCACACAATGTCATTCTTCAAGAAGTTTTGCATCTGATCAATGTGGTATTGATGCTCATCTCCTGAAGTGCATTGTTGTCTCAACATTTCATTCACAACTTTATGCAGTTTTGCTTCATCAATGGTTTGTGACATTTCATCCATAAGATCTTGTAAAACTTGCTCATTAGTAATTTCATCATCATTTGAAGCATAAGAATCTATCCAAAAATCAAAGTCATTTTGTTATTCTTGATTACCTGACATTAATGGACCTGTTTCACTTTCATTCACTTGACCAGATGATGATTCACCAGATACATATGTCTCATACTCGGATGTCTTATGCCTTTTTGTACTTTTCTCCCCCTCGAGGGGAGCTTCATCATGATGATCATCCTGATCTCTTAGGCGAATGACAGAAGGTCTACAAGAAGTATCTGGTACATGAAATCTTTTAAACTTGTACTTGAGAGCAAGCCAAATAGGTAGATCATCATGTTGTAATTGAGGATTGTCTCATTGTCAGATACAGTTGATATTGTTGCTCTTGTGCGGAAGCTGGGGCGGCTTGAGCTGGGTGCACATGTAATATATGACCTGACATATAACTTCTAACAGATGCATCAACCTGAGAAGGAATATAGTTAGTTATAGCATTATTTATTTGTAAAGAAATCTATGCCCAAAGATTCTCATGATCTTGCTGAATTGCATTAGCAATAATCTTGGCCATCTTAGATTGATTCATCTTTATTTCCATAATAAGCCCCTCTGCAACATATATCGGAACTTAAGTCTTGAGAAGTCCCTTGATACGATCAATAACCATCTTGGGTAACGACTCTTCCATGACCTCTTGTAAATATCCACCAAGCTCATGAAACTTCTTTTTGGGCATGAACTTTTTCTTGAGATGCGCAAACAAATAACCATAATGTCCTTGAATCTCATCAAAAAAAGACTTGTATCTTTTGAAATGTCTAGTCTTGGTCTTGGATTTGAATAACGATAAGAGCCGGTTTGTAACATATATTATGAGTTTTGGTGAAGATGATGATGGTGTTGAAGATGAAGGAGTTGGAACATTTTCTGTCAATTCCTGAAGTTTCTCAGTATCCGAGGATATGAGAGTAGAATGAATCCTAAGAGATCTAATTGGTGTAGGGAATGGTGTATTCCTAGACTCCTCTACATGCTTCCCTTTCTCCCTTCTTTTCAACTCATATTCATCCTCTGTTAACTCTTCCTCCTTTTCATTAACATTTACAGGTGTTACTACAGCAGTTATCTCCACCTCTGGACTTTCCTTATTACTCCTGGGCTCTAACCTAGTGCCGGGATCATTTGTATTATCATCTTTCTTAAGGGTAGACTCATCAACTTCAGTTTCTTTTACATTCTCCGTTCCTTCAACCAACTTCTCAATCTCCTCAGATGCCAAGTGCTTTATAACTAGCTCAACATTTTGCTTTTCTTTAAGCTCTTCACGACTTTTCTGATCTGCAAGACTTACTTGAAGAGTATCTTGTAAGATTAGGTCATCAGCCTCATCAGTAGTTGGAACTGGTGTTGGTAGAGTAAGTCGTGTAGATCGTCGTGGAGGAATACGAAGTCTAATAACCTTAGACCTTCGTTGAGCACTTGATTCTCCTTGAGCAACAACAGGGGTACGAGTTCTGGGGCCACTAGTTGTCCTATGTGTTCCCTGGGTAGACTCAATTGGTTGTGACTGAGTCGTAGGAACATCTACTCTAAACACCTCTGCATATAACCGATAATTCTCCGTAAGTTTCATTTCTTCGATTATCATCTAATCTGGAATCCTTATTCCAACAACATTTTTATTCTTCCCTGAGTTGAAGATGCTTTTGATCATCACATCATCCTCTAAATTATGATAACTATCATGAGCTCTTATCGAGATTTCAGGGAATGCAGTCATATAGTGACACACAATCAGCTTTGTGAATCTTGGATAAGGAAGAATGGTTGTTGGATTTTTAAGTGGGTAATGGAATCCTTCCCAAAGCAATTCTGCAGAATCAACATGAACATTGTTGACACAGCAGTATAGCATCTGCATGATCTGCAACGATGGTTGATCATAACCAGTCATACGTGTAGTCAGACATCTTGAGAACATCTTGCACCGTGTCTGCCATGGTTGTAGAAAACCAGTTGTCTTGAAATTGAGATTTCTCTTAATTCCATAGTAAAACCAAGATTGTTGATGTAAAATGGAACCATGTCAGAAAATGCTAGAGTAGGGAAAAAACTATCATGATTATTGTCAGTAGCTTGAGGCAATTGAATGATTGTCCCGAAGTCATCAAGAGTCAGAGTAAGCTCCTTTCTGTCTAGCAAAAACTTGAGTGTATACTTTGATCCATCTTCATGCAAAGTATGCCAGAACTGCCACAAATATATCCATGGCACTAATGAAGAAGCAGCAATGTTGAATCGTAGTGGATGATTCTGAAGAATATTTGCCAAGATTCTGCTTTCATCAGGACACAACAGATTATCCAAATCAACTTTCTTGTTGGCATCCATGAGAGCATATCTCTTGTTTGGTGGACATAATTCATCTTGATGAACATCAGCCGATCTTTGTGCTTGTGTCATAATGATTACTAAATGAGTGAATATGAGATGTTAGATAACAAATAATTCATTTGATATTTTTGTCTTTTTCCGTTGTCTGTTTCATATGCTCTTGCAATTATTTTCAAACATATTTTTGATCAGTTTCTTTCTCATGTGCTTATTCTTGCTTTTTCTAGCACATGTCATACGCTTTATTCGTATTTTCCTTTTTGTGTGTTCTGACAATTCTTTTTCGAACACACTTTGGATTTGCTTTTTCGCGTATGGATTTTGTCTCTCTTTCTGTTTAGAACATCCTTACCAATTTTTTTATGTGAAATGATACTCTTTCAAGAATGATGAAGGTACTCTTTGATTTTGAATAAGACTGAATTTTGAAAATTAAAGAGATATCATTCAATATTCTTAAAATATTTTGTGAAAGAGTACCATTTTGACACAACATAGAAATTTGAGAACTTTTGTTTTTCAAAACAACTTATTTGTGCAAAAGCATTTGTTTTTTAATAACATAGAATCTGTAAAACTCAATTCATTTAAATAAACGAATAGGTCATGCCAAGATTTTTATAAATTGCTACGCTTAGTAAATTTATACAAATCTTACTTTAATTATTATCTTGAAAAGAACGAATCAAATGCCTTAAGAATTATTAGATCGTGACAACCGGATAAACGAACGAAAACTATACTTTTACAATGAGGTAACTATTTTAGACACGACCGTCGAGGAAACGAAATATAAATAATATATTACACACCTTGCGTTCACTTTTTGATTTATTTATTTAACCAACCACCAAACTATTACAACTTTAAATCTAAATTTTTATCAACGTGTCGCGTTGACGTAACCATTCATCGGGAAACCCAAATTCATCATCTTAGGCTAGTGGGTCTGAGCCGTTCAGTTAAACCGTAACTTCTTGGTCGAGCCGTTTCAGTTTCAGTTTCGTCTTGTACTCAATGTGTACATTCCCGCCAATCGTTCTTCATCATCAATGTGAGTTCATAGTCTCGCATTTCAATCTTTACAATGTTTTATAAACCCGCGAAGGGAATACATGCTCGTTTTACTAAGTGAACTTATTGATTTCTACTACATAAGCGTTACATGACTATTTTTACTAAAGCTTGATTTGTTACTACATGATTTGAGATCGTGAATACCTATATTTGAAACCGTGAATTTTGAACAACATGATTGTTTTACTTTGGACACAAGTGTTTTCAAAATTGTATGCTATCCAGATTATTGCATGAATGCTATTGCCTAAGAGCCACAATTACTGGTGCAAATCCATTATAATTACGATTACTGGTGCAAATACGATTACTGGTGCAAATCCATTATAATTACGATTACTGGTGCAAATACGATTACTGGTGCAAATCCGTTAAAATTACGAACTCTGGTGCAATTCCCTTATAATTACGAATACGGCTTCGATGTCATGATCTTAGTGCAATAATATATATTTAGACTTGATGAATGTGTTTCTCTTGTCTACATTACTTGTTTTGGACTTCGGAATACGTACTTAGTCCACCATTACTTCGATCTTGTGGTCCACTACTGAACATTACTAGATTTATTAAATCACTACTTGGATTTCGGAAATAACACTTTTAAATGTTGTAACGCTACTTTTCTTCTGAAATACTTCTTAAATTATTTCAATACTGTTTTTTTTAAACCTATGAATTCACCAACTTTATGTTGACCGTTTTTGCATGTTTTTCTCAGGTTATTATTTGCTAGTGGAGCATTGGGAGCATTCGAGTCGCGCGGATATATTTTTGAACGCATAATAATTTGAGTACCATTAAATAATTTGTAAACTCTGATTTTAATATATCAAATGTGAAATTTATCTTAAAACGTCTCTTTTGAGGTCGTTTTCTGTGACTTGTGTTTTGTGCCCTGAAGTAGCACCCCAACATTTCAACCATTCCGCTGCGTTGTCCTGATTTTTTTTGGGGGTGTTACAGATTGGTATCAGAGCACCGGTTATAGAGAACTAGGTCGTTTTCAAAACCTAAACTATAACCGTTTTTCGAAAATGTTTTTAGAGTCTTTCACCATTGTCCGATATCCGCACGCGCTTGCTCCCAGGTAACTTATATGCTCTCTTTTGCATCTCTACTACTATTACATGGATAATGAGTATTTAATACTTGACTATGATTTCTCTTACGATTAACTTCGATCATTTACGCGACTTTACTTTATTCTCTTTTGATGATATCGAAAATTCGGCATATTTTGTAAATTCTACTAGTTACTTTACCATTCGACTCCGAGTTGGAATACTCTTCTTATGATTTTGAATCGCATATGTTGTTTCGTAATCCATCGTTTTGAAGTCTTCCAGTTGATTGGAGTGCGACAATTAACTTGTCACCTCATACGTGTCACCTTGGAGCACCTACCTTTAGAACACGACTTTTTACGTTTATTTTGTTGATTGAATAATTCTTTACGTTCATTCTTTTTGACTACTTCTGCGTTTGTTCGGATATTCTTTATACTTGTTATGACCTATCACTTTACAAACAATCTCGATGTCAACCTATAGACCATTTTGTTGTCACCCTATGAGCTACTTCACGTTTACTTTACTGACTATTTCATTTCGTTATAAAACTATTTGATACATTTCCTACATCACACTATTTTGACGAAAATGAGCATTACATCATTGGACCTCAAATATACATAGCTTAATCACCTATGTATATTTGGTGCATAGACTGATTACCTATGCATTCAGGAAAGACCATGTCATGCTGAGAGTAATCACCTTAAAACCTACACCTCTTCATCAACACAATTTCGGATGAAATATCCGCATCTTTCTCCGAACCCGTACCTTCGTCAAGTGTCGCAACTTGAGCCTTGAGGACAAGGCTCATTTAACGGGGAAGGACTGTAACATTCCGTATTTTCAGGTCATTTTCGACGTCATCTATTTTACGAGTTTCCGTGAGTGAGTGTCGACATTTGACCGCGCGTTCGTTAATCGTTTCGAGCATCGTAAAAATTTACGACATGTCTCGCTATTATTCTTATGATCATAAAATATCATTTTATGAACCGTGTCATCTTTGTTCCTCAACCTTGGTCATAGCTCGCGTTTAATTAACAAGATATTTATAAGATATTTATTAGATATTTATAAGATATTTATTAGATATTTATCTAAAATATCTTTTAGATATTTTCCTTTAACTTAACCCTAGTTAACTTAACTAGAGTTTCTTAACCTTAGTTAAGCCCTATATAAAGGCTTAACTAGTAAGAAAAACATACAAAACGACATTCCTGACAACTTTTTAGTTTTGACCGAGACCCAGAAACAGTCAGAAGGTGACTGAAATGCCCTCGAAAGATTTAGAAACGAGAAAATAATTAAATAGATTTAATTAACACTCATCTATCTAAGGTGTTCTAAGAAAATCGAGGGATTGATTTCTCGTTTCGAAATTTAAGAAAGTTTTGTGCAAGATTCGGGTTTCAAAGGATTAGGGTTTGTTCCTAGTGTTTATAAGCTCGGTGTGATATCCAAAACAAGGGTTTAGAGCATTGTTCTTCACATTCATCCTTCCTAAGGTTAGCTAAATACTTTATACTTTTCTTTCATGATTTATGGTTCATTATGTTTTTTTAGCTAAATCACCATTATAGGGTTTCTTTAATGAGTTTTGATAAAAGTGAGATTAGAACATTGTTATCTTGAAATCTTGGACAAAACATGACCTAATGGACCTAATATATGTAAGACATAAGATATTAAGGGTTCTAATGGGTTTGTAACAAAGTGGTAAAGCTAAAAAGTCCTAAAAACAAGTTTTAAACACATTCTGAGAAAAATATCTTAAGGGGCTGTTTGTAATTCAAAATTTACATATATGTTTTATGATTTTATAAAATACTACATGTCACAAGGATCGAGGGGTCATAAAGAACTCGAAAAACCTTTAATAACCGAAGAAGAAACGCTATTTAACATGTTTTACGATAGTTAATACTTTTATAAAACAATTTTTATAAAAAGTAATATTCACCACAGAAACATATACTTTATAAACATCAATAATATGATTTTTGATTTTCCTTTGGTCAAAAGGATTTTCTTCTAATCTCTTGGAATACTTACTTATCATTGATTTTTCCTTATTTATATATATATATTTATATATTATATTATATTTATATATATTAAAAAGGTAAATTAATTTTTGGCGTCGCTGCCGGGGAGGTGTAAACGATTATCGTGAACGTTTGAAGATTAGTTTTTGAAGACCCTTCCTCGTGAAGTTATCTTTTTCATTTTGTGAATATTTTTCTATTATTGTGAATATTAAGTAATCAAAAATAACAACAATACTTTTCTTAAAGTATTGAAAGTACCAAAAA
This sequence comes from Tanacetum coccineum, assembly GCA_026074375.1. NCBI lineage: Eukaryota > Viridiplantae > Streptophyta > Magnoliopsida > Asterales > Asteraceae > Tanacetum > Tanacetum coccineum. The sequence continues at coordinate 10,092 of BQNB010013062.1, read as the reverse complement.
AATTAAAAAAACTAACAAAACCAATCGTGTTGTTAATCGTTATAATCGGCTCACATTTGAATTACAAACTATAAGGAGGGTATAAGGCGAGCTTGATCCAAGGAACATCGCCCTAAAAGGAAAGAACGCTTTTAAGTAGCTTCGGCTAGCTAAATCCTTCTGCTTTCTTGTGCGTAGTTTAAAGAGCTACTGTGGACTTTTAACTTCCGATTACCAAAAATATTTTTAATTTTCTTATTTTTAGTGTATGCAAACCCGTTCTTCTTCTAAATTCGTTGGTGAATCTTCTACGAATCTAACTACTTCAAATCCGAAATGTCGTAATCGTAGACGTTCAAATCAAAGAGTCGAATCGTTCGCTCTTGAATAAATTCGCGTAGTTATGATGGCCGATCAACGTACTATGGCGGAACGACTCCGTGCACCCACCGAGAGTTATGCGGAGGCAATCGTTGTACCACCAATTTCAGCTGAGCATTTTGAGCTCAAGCATAGTCTAATCAATCTTGTAACTTCAAAACAATTCTTTGGTTTTGAAAAAGAAGATCCTCATGCTCATATCCGATATTTTAACAAGATTACTTCAATGTTGAAGTACAAAGACGTGCCTGAGTCCTCGATTAAGCTTATGCTTTTTCCGTTTTCTATTGATAGTCCAGCCCGGATTTGGCTCGACAAAGAACCTCCTCGTTCTATTCTCACTTGGGACAATCTTGTGTACAAGTTCATTATCCATTTCTTTCCTCCCTCTAAAACAACAAATCTTCGGAATGAAATTTCAAATTTTCAACAACGTTTTGATGAATCGTTTTATAAGGCATAGGACCGTTTCAAGGATCTCCTTCGAGCATGCCCTCATCATGGTTTTGCCGAATTGCATCAACTTGATACCTTCTACAGTGGTTTAACCCCATCCGATCAAGATTCTTTAAATTCTGCTGCCGGTGGCAATCTTTTAGAACGAAGTACTCAAGGTGTGTTGAGAATTATCGAAAACAAGTCCAAAGTTCGTAATTCGAGAAACAAACCAATTGTTTCTTAAAAGAAAGAAAGTAATATCGATTCTTCTGAAATAGCAAGTGCCGTAGCTAGTGCTGTTACTAGTGCGATGACCGCAATGTTGAAACAACATCAAGTAACACCAACTCCAGCTTCCGTAAAAGTTGGTGAGGAATCTTGTGTTACTTGTGGCGGTGCTCATTCTTACCGACAGTGTCCTGCCACCGATGGCAACACTTTTTCTGGCTATCATGACAATATTCAAGGATACGTTTCAGCAGCCGCAGCTAACTATAATCATGGAAATACCGGCTATCGTCCTCAGAGTGTAGCTAACCAGATTCGACCACCGGGTTTTGCTCAACCAAATGTGCAAAATAATCAAAAATGGTACAATCAAGGTTACACTCAAGAAAGAGGAAATTATCAAGGAAATACGTCTTATCAAGTTCCGATTCAAACAACTCAAATTGCTACTTCAAGTGAGTTGGAGAAAATTAAGAAAATGAATGAGATTAATTTAAAAGCCATGCAAACTCAAATTAACAATGTGAAAAATAAGTTAAGAAATGAAATGCAAACTTCAATTCAAGCTTCTATGTAAAATCAAATCTTTTTCCAAATGAACACCGCTTCTACTTCGGGTTCGGGATCTCTCCCTAGCAACACCGTTGCTAACCCGAAAGGTGAATTAAAAGCCATCTCCACTCGAATTGGTCTTGTTCTTGATGGACCTTCCGTTCCAATGCCTCCTCCATTCATTAATCCGGAGGAGGATGAACGTGTTGAGGAGACTTTAACGGACCCGGAACATGGTGAGTTTACCATTAAGGTCCCACCTCCTCTTGTCCAAAAAGCTAAACCTCCGTCACAAAGAAATTTTGTAATTCACCAAAGGGATCCTCGTCACCCTCATATCCCTTATCCTTCAAGAATGAACCAAGAGAAACAAAAAGTCAAAGATGAAGTTCAAGTTCATAAGTTTTGGCAAATGTTCAAACTTCACATCAATATCTCTCTTGCCGATGCTTTAATTCTTATCCCGAAATACCAAAAGATGCTTAAAGCTCTCCTTTCCAATAAGGAGAAACTTTTAGAATTGGCAAATACACCCCTTAATGAAAATTGCTCAGCGGTTATCCTAAAGAAGTTACCCGAGAAACTAGGAGACCCTGGGAAATTTCTCATTCCGTGTGATTTTAGTAAGCTCAAGTGCAAATCCCTAACTAATCTAGGTGCTAGCATTAACTTGATGCCACTCTTAGTTTGGAGAAAGTTAGGTTTACCCGAGCTTATATCCACCCAAATGACTCTTGAATTGGCTAACCGGGAGATTTGTATTCTGGTCGAAATTGCAAGAGATGTCTTTGTTCCGGTTAGAAAGTTCACATTCCCCGCCGATTTCGTCATTGTTGATTACGAAAGCGATCCTCGTATCCCTCTCATCTTGGGAAGACCTTTCTTACAGACCTCTCGTGCTTTAATTGACGTTTATGGAGAAGAAATGATTCTCTGTGACGGTGATGAAGGATTAACTTTAAACATGAGAAATGACACTTCAAGCTATTCAAACCAACCTCACAAAGAATCAATCAACCTGATTGATATCTACAATATTTCATACGAAGAATATCTTGAAGATTTGTTTGCAAATGAAAAGATAACCAATCATCTAAGTGGCAATCCCACTTTTTTTTCTCATACCGATTTAACTTCACCGGAAGTTATCAATCCTAAGAGTGGCAATCCCACTCTAAATTCGGAACCCGTGACCAAGTCTTCTTCTTCCCCCATACTTATTTCTTCTAAAGAAAGTGAGTTAATTTAGGAAGAATTCGAAGCTTATCTCGCTAGTGATTCGTTTCCACCGGGAAATGATGATCCAATCGACCTTTTACCCGAGGAGTTCACCGATGAACTTGCTCTTATCACATTTCCATCGGGAAATGATGACATGACTCTGGAAGACGTTATTAGAGAAAGAGAATATTTGCATAACCAATCTTCATTAGCAGACTATTCTCTTGATAACGATCTTGTTGATACCATTCCCGAGATGTTCACCGATGAACATACTCTTGATTATTTATCTCCTCCGAGATATGATGATGAACCTACTCTCGATATTTCATCCCCACCATTATGGGATGATTTCAATTATGATATTTTTGATCTTGAAATCGTTAATGATGATACTTATGATGATCCATTTGACTCTAAGGAAGATAAAATCAAAGAGTCCAAACTCTTGATTGATGAACTTGATCCTCCTAGATCAAGTGATCTCCTAGATCAAGTGATCTCCTTCCTTCACCCGAGTGTGACTCGGTTTTCTATGAGGATTTTTCCGAGGTTGATACTTTGCCTTCTACCAACAACGAGGACAAGGTATTCAATCCGGGTATACTCATTCATGAGAACCTTTTTAAAGACACCATCTGTGAATCACCGGATAAGAATGTAAAGAAGGCCACTAATGCTTCTTTAATTCTTAAGGATTTTAATCCTCCTCTTTATGAACTTCCTTTCCACAAAGAAGTTCCTGGGCTCGGAGCTTTACTCTCGTTTTCGTCCAAAAATGAGGAAACAGTTTTCAACCCCGAGATTCTCATCTCTAAAAGAGTTCATACTTCTCTTCTCCCGGAATTATCTCATCGGGACCCTAAAGCTTTCAAAGTCATTAACATTTTTGAAAGCCCGATGAAGATTTTTCCTTGCTTCTACGGAGAGGACATACGTGTTTTGTGTTTCCATTTCTATCCCCCTTGACAAGCTCAAGTATGGGGGGATCAGGTCAAGCTTAGTGACCTAAATCAAGCGCTTCGTGGGTGGCAACCCATGCTTATCCTAATTATTAATTAGTAATAGTAGTAATGAATAAGTGTTTTTTGTTGTGAGGAGGCTCGCCTCTTTTCTTTTTTGTGTTTTGTGTTTTGTGGTTTTGTATGTCCAGGATTGCCCAGATTTTTGAAGCCTCTCGTGCTCGCGGTTTTTGTCCTTCGATCACAAGAGCTTCACATCCTCAGCTTCATTATGGGAATCTAGTATCCAAATCTTATCGACTAACATCTATCTTTAAGCACACTTAATAAACGGCTTTAGATATATGTAGAGACCCTTCGTAAAACTTTGAGGACAATGTTTAGTTCTAGTATGGGGGGATCTATCGATTTGATTATGCCTGCAGTCGTTGTTTTCGCGTAAGCCCGTTTTTACCACCAAAAATTTTGAAAAATACCAAAAAAATGAAAAATTTTGAAAAATTTCAAAAAAATAATAAGTGTTTTGTCACAATAATTGACTTTCCTCCTGGGTAAAATAAGAATAAATTTTGACTCGGTCGAGCGTGTTGAGCTTTTAGCTTTGTCCCTTAACTTTTATAAATGAAAAATGATAGTGTTAAATATAAGTTCGATGCTAAACAAGGATTATTTGGAAATCTTAAGAGCTCATGAGTGTAATTTGTGGCTTTTTATCCCATAAGCTCCTAACCGGACTAATAATACGTGCTATTTTTGAAAATTAAACTTAAATCAACAATTTTTGTATTTGAAGTGTAGTCGAAAGTAATAATTTTAGTCTTAGTTCAAATTTATACTTAAATTTTCTAAAAAGAAATTTTCTCTATATATCGTGATAATATAACGTGTAAAATAACCAAAAAATGAAAAAAATGATGAAAAAGAAAAAAATGAATGAATAAATGATGAGTAATAAATATAAACTGTGGGCTGATAAAAGTTTGCTGCATCTTGCCGGCTCACAACCGATGTTGCAGCCTTCTAAAGAAAGCCCATAGTAAGAATAATAATCCGAGACCGATAAAAGTTTGCTGCATCTTGCCGGCTCACAACCGATGTTGCAGCCTTTTAAAAGATCGAGGGTTACAATTGCATCATAGTTATGTTAATGTTAAGTAAAAAAAAATGTCGTTTAATAAATATAGGGAAAATCGCTTTTTCTTAAATTTAAATATGCTTTTGAACTAAGACTATTTCGTTTTGAGTTATGATTTTTCTAATAAGCTATGTATGAGCGGGAAGCCTAAGAGTTCTTGAAACCGAAGGTCCGTGAGTCCTGATACTAGTCTCTGTGGGGTATCAAAAGCCTGGTCACTTAGCCGCAGGGTTGGGATGTGCTGAGACGAAAGTCGCTGCATGGGATGATCTCGCCTTCAAACTTATTATTCTCGGTTGGAATGTGAAGCATTGCAAAAACGTTGATCCATGGTTGAAATTCAAAATGGCACATTCACCTAATACATAATAATTGTCGGGAGTGAAAAGTTCACAAGTTAAATGTATGAGTAGTGTTAGCATCCTAATTTATATTTAACGGTGATTTCCTTTATTTTGGGACAAGTGAAAAATTGGGGACGATGAATTTATCCTGTGGACATCTATAGATTATTCTATAGGCGCTTTTTATTTCGTGACCCTAAAGTTATGAAAATAACGAAAGTCCGAACATTCTAGTTAGTTGCTAAAAGAAAAGCATGAAAAGTAGTCTTAAGCATATGACATTCTGTGATCCATTTGTACGAACAAATCCCTTACTTCATGAAATCATCTTTAAACTTTTACACTCTATCATTCGACTAAATCTCGGGACGAGATTTCTTTTAAGGGAGGAGGACTATAACAACCTGCAATTTTCATAAATATAACTATCCATCTATTAAATTAGATGCAATGTAATATCTATATATATACCACATTTATAAGGGGAAATTTTTTGCTTTATCTCATTATGCAATGTAACTTGCATCTCTAAAATAAACGAGCTCACGCAACCTCTATCAATGCTATCTAAATCTATGTTTACATCATGTAAACCTCCTAATATGTCAAGTCAATATCTTAATATCATTTTTACCAAATACATTATCCATTTAACGTACTTTTCAAAACATTATCTCAAAACTAGCATTAAACGTTAACGTTTACATCAAAACCCTAATTATATGTAATGTATACATATAAAATGAATGTACAAGCCTTCAAGCATGTGTACAAGTGTACAATGCACCACATTTGAAATATAATTTCCCTCCAAGTCAATGTACACCTCATTTTAAGCTCAATGTATAAATCCATGAAGCATGAATCCAAATAAGCTTATTTTAATACTGTTTTCATTCTAATTTATTACTATCACTTTAGCACAAAGTACAAGCACTTAATACACCACCTCTAAACCCTAATCCTAAACCCTAAATCATCCTAAACCCTAAACTAAAAACCCTAAAACCCTAAAACAAAACCCTAAACCCTAATTTCACTTTAACCTTAAAACTAAGCCCCAAAAACCTAATCCTAAGCCCTAAACACTAATCCTAAACACTAAACCCTAATCCTAACACTAATCTTAAACCTTAATCTATCCTAAACACTAACCCTAATTCTAATTTAAAACCTAAAAACCCTTACCGAGACCAAAACCAAACTCACGCCCTTTTTCCCACCATTTCTACCCATTTAAAATCAAACCAAGCACCCTACCACCTCCATGACAAAGCTACTTCACCTCAAAGCAGCTTACAAGCACCTCTACTCATTCCTTGGCCACCAAGTTGCTACATCACCACCTTGGTTTTCCTATGTATGCCGCGGCTAAACAAAAACCATCCAACACTTCATAGCTAGTTCTAGCTTGTAAGACTCATCCTCATAGCTCTTAATTGTCATCACTACTAGACTAGACACTAATCAAACCCTTACCTTGGTCCTTATTCCTTTTACTTGGCCATTAAGGGTCCTTCAACACTATAAAAGGGACGCACCCTTGCTCATTTAATTTCACACCTCTCAAACTCACATAAACAAAAATGGAGTCATAATATCAGCCAAGAAGGATTAATAGAAGCCCCAAGACCAGAATTAAAGCCAAGAAGCCAAGAAAAGAAGCCCTGAAGATATATTCTAGGCGTACGAGTGCAAAAACCCCATTTCGACCCGTTTTTAAAAACATAAGTTCAAATTCAGGTTCTATAAGCTTAAACTCTGTTTTAAATCCTTAATAAGTGTCTTATGATCATGTATATACTCTTGTAAAAAGCCTTGGATCAAAAACCATGCGTGTTTAATTTTTCAAAACCAAACGAACCTAATGAAACCCTAATTACTCGTTTTCTCAAAATCCTTAAACTATAATCATAAGTTGTTGTTATAAGCTATTCTTATAAGCTTATTTAACATTTCTATAAACTTTTTATCAAGTATTAAAAGCTTAAACCCGTTGGATTAATTTTTCAAACCCAAATGACCCATTTTGGTACTTTTAAACTCGAAATCCCTTTCAATAAGCTATAAGCTTGTAAAAGCTATTTTTCCTAACTTATATGAGCTTATTATAATAAGTTATAACCTTAAATTATTTTTTATATTGAAAAATACCTTATTATAGTTTTTAAACTTGTTTTGCAAATTAAATTCCATGCAAGGGTATATATTGTAACTTTTG